>JAFEME010000013.1:0-130961 GCA_018831755.1 Niveomyces coronatus | reverse complement strand
CGTAAGGCAAGTCGGCGCACAGGCAGGAGGAAGACTTTATAGCTGGCGCGCAAAGCGGCGAGGGAAAAGAAGCGGGGCCACGGGTGCCACCAAACCCGACGGGGAAGGCCGCGACACTGAGATAATAGTATACTTATAAATAATATTCCTTTATCTATAATAATGCCCTATAGCGTACTATATTTTAGTTTAATATACTAGTAAAAATATGACACTAAGTCTAAGGTAGTTATTATTATCTAGACTATATTAAAATAGGCTATTTTTAAATATCTATCTATAATAACTAGGATATAGTCGACTTATTAGTTATTATAATTAATAAAGGGTAATCCTATAATAAAGTCTATAGATAGCTCCTCCTATAGACCTTATAATAGTAGTAATAGTTATATTTTACTATAGGGTTAATGCCTTTACGCTACTATTCTTTAACAAACACTATAAGTACGTATATACTCTTATACTTCTATATATATATTATCCTATTAGTAGTATTCCTATAGTGTTATAAGGGTTTTATCTACTCTACTATAGCTAGTAAATAGATTATTATAGTATAGCTTTATTAGGTTATGTTTTAGGGCTATATTATTTAGGATAAATAATTATTTCCTATAATATAGGAGCCTATCTTTATTTACTTCCTAAGCTATGCTTTTACTATACTTACTATAGCTATGTTCTTAGCTAGTAATATAGAGGTTTTTTAGCTCTTTAGTATATATATCCTTTTTCTAGATTCTATAGATTAGGGCCTATAAAGGTTCTTCTACTTATACTACTATAACTACCTATACTTATACTATCTCTTTCGCCTCTTTTAGGCGTATAGCTCCTTAAGCGTAGTTTAGGCCTATTTTACCTTTAAACTAGTACTTTTTTATACTCTTATCTACTATAGGAATTTTTACGCCTAGTATAGTTAGACTATTACTTTATACACTTTTATTAGTTTTCTCTAGCCTTACTATAATTTCTTATACTAAATTCTATTTTAGTGCGTTTTTAGTAGCGTAATTAGGTCGTCTTAATAGCGCGTCTACTAGGTTTAACTTCCTTAGCCTATACCTAATTATAAAATTATATAGTATTAAGAATATATACTATTATACCTATCTTCTATTTAACTTAGGCTGCTTTATAAATAACTATAGATTATTATAGTCTATCTATACTTCTACTATAAAGTCTAACCTTTTAGTATAGTGTCTCTACTGCTTAAAGGCTAATATAATAGTAAATATTTCTTAATCTAGTACTAACTATTAGGTCTCTATATCTTAGAATTTTCTTAACTAGAATATAATAAGTTACTATTACTTTTCCTTATGCTCCTATAATAGTATTATAGATATAGTAAAGTAAGATATATTAGTTTTAATTTATATAGCTTTTAATAGTTTATAGTTATATAGTAAAGGCGCTTTTATAAAGGCTTACTATAGTTCCCTAAAAGCTTATAGAGTAGTGCCTTATAGCTCTACTACTCTAGGTTTCTTACTATTCTTACTCCTTTTTAGTAGATTTATTAAAGGTATTACTATATTTAAGTACCTATTAAGAAATTAGTAATAGATATTATAAAAACTAAGGAATTATTATACCTCTTTAAAAGTAGTAGGAACTTTCTATTCTATAATTATAGTTATTTATAACTAGTTTATCCTTATACCTTAGCTAAAGATAAAGAATCCTAGAAATTTAACTTCTTCCTAGAAGAATATATACTTTAAGGGTTTTATATAAAGATATATAAAGCATAGTTTTTTATAGACTTATTAGAGGTATATTATATACTCTTCTTTTATCCTTAAGAAAATAAGGATATTATTAAGGTATATAATATAAATATTATTAAGTAGCCTTAATAAAGCTTTATAAATATATAACTAGAAAGTAGCTAGTATATTAGTAAGTCTAAATAGTATAATAAGGTACTTAAAGTAGCTATATTATATATAAAAAGCTATCTTTTATTTATTACTTTCTTTAATTTAGATTCTATAATATATATCTTTAATATTAATTTTTAAGAATACTATATATCTTTCTATATAATCTAGAATCTCTATAATAAAAGGTAATAGATACTAATTTTTTTAGGTTATTCTATTTAATCCTCTATAGTTAATATAAAGGCAAAGAGACCTATCCTTTTTTAGGATAAAAAGTATTAGTGCCCTAGGAGGGCTTTTTAATAGGTAGATCTATCTATTTTTTAAATTCTCCTTAATATATCCCTATAATATCTTTAGTTCCCTTAGTAATAGTAGGTAGATTAGACTATATAAAGGTTATTTCCTCTCTATTAGGTTAATTAAGTAGTTAGTAGCTTAATATTATAGAACTAATTTAGCTTTATTAGGACTAAAAACATCCTTATAGTCCTATAGTTGCTTAGGTAATTTAGCGCCTTCTTAATAGTTATTTAGGTCCTCTTTATTAGGTAATAGGATATCTTCCTTAGGGAATATTAGTATATAGATATAGGGTCTATATAAATAATTCTATAAGAATTCCTTAGATATAACTACTTTTATTTTTATAGATAGGCTTTTAAACTACTATTATTATATCTTTAGGAATAGGTAGATGTTTTATTTAACTAGAGTAGGCATATTAAGTAGAATAAAGGTCTTATCTAGTCTTAATAGCTTCTTAATACTTATATAGTAATAAATATATAACCTTTTAATACCCTTACTATCTTAGAAAATAATAAAGACTTCCTATACTCTCTAACTCTTAGTAGTCTTTTTACTAGAAATAGTAAAGGTAGGTATAAGAATATCTATTCTTCTCTTAAGTCCTTACTCTATTATAAAAGCTATACTTACTAGGTCTACTTTAGTAGTAGTATCTAGCTTAGCGTATGTTTTAGGACTAAATTAGGTACTAAGGCAAATTAGTATAATAAAGTAGCGCCTAATAAGGAGTTTTATAATATTTATAACTAATATCCTCTTTATATTAGTCTCTATCCTTTTCCTATTTAGGAGTTAGCGTATTAGGCCTAATTCGCTTATAGAGTAAGATTAGGATACTTACTCTTTAGGTGTCCTTTACTTTTATACTTATAGTATTTTAGCTTCTATAGTTCCCTTTCCTAAGGCTTTTAAGGTTAAAAATTTTTATAAGAGAAAGGTGCCTAATATAGTGCTAAAAAGTCTTTATTTATCTATTATTTCTTAAATAGTGGCCTATAGAGGTTCTTTATATCCTCTTTAGTTTATTATAGGTTCTTTATTATATTTACTTCCTAGTAATATATAGCTAGGTTAAGTATAGCCTAATAAGTCTTAGGTAGAGGGCTAGCGTATAGCTTAATATATTACTATAGCTAGGGTTAATATTTAGTAAAAAATACTATAACTTATTCCTTTTTAGTAGTAATAGGCCTCTAACTCTTTATTAAATATAAGTAGGTCTTAAAATCCTTTAGAGATTAATATTCTCTTTACTTAGTATGCTTAAAAAGCATAGCTAGGTTAGTTTTTTAGTCTACTATAACTTTAACTAAGGTTATTATCTAATCCTTAAATTTAGCCTAGTCTATATTTTTACTATAAGGTATATTTAGATCCTTTTTATAGCTATAATATATCTATTATTAGTAGTTTTCCTTTTCTATATAGTCTAGTATAAAGGCGATTTAATTAGCGTCCTTTTTAAATTTCTTAGGCTAGCCTTTAAAGGCACACTATAAATTATCTAGCTACTTATCCTTTATATAGATAGTAATAAAGGCGCTAAGAGTAACTATATTTTTTACCTAGATACCTTTATTATAACTTAAGTTACTTATACTTAATGCGTTAGAGTTTTAGTAGCTTTATATCTCCTTATTAATCTTATTAAATAAGGCCTCTAATCTTTTCTCTATTTCTCTTATAACCTTTAATTTTTCTAATATATTAATATATTCCTAGACCTATATCTAGATTATCTTAATATTCTATATAGAGCTTTTAGAAAAAGAGGGGTCCTTTACTTATATATCTATAGGTATATTAGTATTATTAAGGGTGTCTTAGGACTCTATAGAGCCTATGTCCTAGCTATCTTACTAGTGTATTCTAGGTATCTTTCTTAGGAGGTCTAATATAAAGAAGCTTAGAAATATAATAGTATTACTTAGAAGACCTAGTAAGAATAAATATATATAACGTATTAATTAGTGCTAACTTAATACTATCTATAGTTATAATAACTAAGCTTACCTAATATACTTTTATAGGCGGTTTAGGCCCCCTTTAGGGCATACTATAGAGTAGGTATATGCTGACTAAGCATGGCTTCCTCCCTGTGCATATTATAATAATAGACAAAGTGTAGGGTAGGTCCATCACCGAGGGTTCATAGTCACCCGACTTGCCTCTGGTAATTGACTGTTCACGTTCGATTCGGACATGGTGCCAACTCGCTCGACCTTGCGACGCGGCGACATACGGCTACATGTCAACTAGTCCACTCAGAAATTGCTGGCGATAGATGCCGCGCGTGGATCGTGTCAACGTCCCTCTGCCTTGTCATCGCGTGCGACGAACGCTCTAAGGTGATGCTGGAGGCCTGACGACGCGATAGTCAGTGCGCGCGATCGTCTATACCTCACAATATGCATACGTACATATGCACCTGGGGGACAGGAAAAGCGAGCGCCCTCCTTCTAACAGCTACCTTTGCATTGAGATTTATTCTACCACGCTTACGAAGAAACTAATTATAAGATAATACCTTCTTATACTTGGCTACTATCTCTATTATATTTAATTTTTTTTGGAATACATTATGTAGTGTAATAGCGAAAATAAAATCTATTGAGGTGGCTAAATAGTTTAGAAGATGAGGTAAAACGATCGTTTTTTTGGTTCCTCTGGGGGTATATACATACATACATACATCAACAACAACGACAACAACAACGGCACTAACGACGAATAAACTCTAGTGCCCGACCAAAGAGACTAAACTTTGGTTGAAAAAACCCTGTCCAGCTGTATGACGGGGCGACCCAAGACAGATAGATGGTCTGTCAAGTTGGTCTTTCTACTGTAAGCGCCGATAGGTTTCGTGACGGTGGTGGATGCCCAGAGAAGAGGAGCCTGTCCGACAGCAGGATACACGACGATACGAGCGACGAGGAGATGAAACGCGGACAAATTTTAAGCTATACAAGCTGTATCATATCGAAAATAGGTTCTAATATGGCGGGCCGAGTTGGTCTGGCCGTCGCACGGCTATTGAAATGTCGGTGCTCGGAGATCTTGGTCGCTTCAAGAAGGGGGGGGGTCTCTACTGCATGTACTGTACGGGTTGTACGAATGTACATTAGGTGCATCTGCATCACCACTCCGGAGCCGCCGACGCCGAGGCGCTTGCTCCGCCTGCCTGGTCAGCCGGGATGGCGAGGAGGGACGGCACCGACGAAAGTTTTTACTGCGCTAGCCATGGGTTGTACCGAGATTGTCCTATTCTCTTTCTATGAATTTGGTTTTATTACCATTTGTTTTTGTGTGGGGATGTCTCAATTGAGAAATTCGAAATACGTTGTGGTCTGTGGATACTCTGGGTCGATAAAACAGACGTTGAGATTACGCTTGTAATATAATAAGCAACTCGTGAGGAGAAATCACTGTAGAACACATAAGCAGGCTCATGCCTGATCATTTCTACAATGTCCTGCTTTACACCTTGACCTTTACTCGTCCAGCGCTTCTTGGGTGACTTCTATCCAGGGTCTGCGAATCGAGAGTCGCGGCATTGCCCTAAATGATGACATCATTGGTCACCAGCATCGTGTGGCCTGGCAGATAAGTAGATGGCAACAAGCGCCCGAGAGATAAAACTAGACAAGGGGGATTCGAAAAAAAAAATGACTTGTTATGTCGGCCGTAGAGCCATTGTCAAGCTGTCGGGTCGGGTTCAGCCGCTATTGCATAGCATCGTTGCGGCCCGCAGGCTGAGAGTTGGACAGCTGCGGTCTATTCTGAGCAGCAAGCGGCTCCATGACTGGCTGCAGCCGTTGGATTTGCAGCGGTCGATCCGAAATATTCGAGGGGGCAGAATGCCGCGATCTGCAGCCTGGCAGACTCAACCCGAGGCATCGATGGTGTGGCCTCGTTTCATCGAGTGCGCAGGTCGCGGTCGTGCAATGCGTCTATTTCAGCCCATAAGTGAATCGGTTATGTATGTCGGTTGCACACCGCAGCCTGGGAGGTTTTGCTTGTGGCGGGCTTTTCCTCCGGCCGCCTCGTTGCATCCACCTCTGCTGGTCAGTTTTTGAGCTGGGTAGTTGAGGCTGAGCGCCGGACACTTTGTACAAAAAACACAGATGCAGATAGCCCGAAGGGCGAGTAGGGCCGATGCCTTTCCCAAAACGGTAGCACAGAGAAGAAACAATTCTTGCCCTTTGCCCCTGTTTTTTTTTTTTTTTTTTTTTTTTTTTTTCCAATTTAGAAAGAGGCCTGGAAATAGACACGTTGAATCTCACGATCTGTCGTTTGCCGTCGCTGGCGTGCTGCCCACGCCCTGACCAGGCCACGTCTGGGTTGGGACCACCGGTTCACCAAGAAGGTCATTTATCCCCACCAGGTGCTTGCAACATTCTTATAGTAGCACATTGCTTTTAGTTGTGGCTGTGACGACTGCCAGGTGCAGCTGCCATCATTTTTTGCAGGTATCAAGCATGCGCATCTTGTTTTTCCCCAATACCTTATTTCAGACTGTTTCTTGATAGAGGAAAAAAATCGTCTGGTGCACTCTGTGTGTGAGATGGTGACGAAATTAGGCCGAGAAAAGAAAGGATGCAGAACAGACGGCTGATATAAATAGAGGACATTGCTCTCTTTCTGACCTTGGGCCGACCTCATGCTTCTATTACTGTTGGCCTCATCAGTGCCTCCTTGTGGCCCCCGGCTTTTTTTTTTCATCTTTATTTTTCTTCTTCTTCATTTTCTGGAAGAAAAGTACGTATCATATGCCCATGTCTTTAAGCACCCACCGCATGCCTTGCTTCATCATGAGGTCTCCAAGCACACACCACCACGGTACATACACTCAGGTACGGGAGGGCTCTTTGCCTCGGTTGGTGGCGAGCCTCGACCTTCCCCGCATAGAGGTCTACATTCCCAGCCACTTTGACCGCCGCTGTCAAGCAATACAGGGGAAAAGAAAAAGACAAGCAAATTTATCTTGCACGAATAGGACTCAAGATAGATTCCTACAACCTGCTATCCACTACATCTCCCCTCTTCTTCCCCCTGCCCCCCCGCCTGCCGCCACCGCAACGCACGCGCCGTCATCACATTCACCTTTTCTTCTCGCTCTTACCTCTTAGGCACCAATCACATTGGCTAATATTTCAAAGCTAAACTGCAAGGCTTAGGTCGATCACTTCAAAACAAAAAAAAAACTTTTTTTCTCATATTTTTTTTTTCTATAAAAAGGAACCGTTTACTCTAGTCGCGTTTTTATTCATTTATTTATATCCAGCGACAATTTCCTCTTTTTTCCCGGTAGCGCTGGCGAGACCGAAACCCGCAGCCCCCAAAAAAAGACCAGCTCATCTCTCAATTTTTTCTTACATCTGGGACCACAACTACTTCTCAGGTAGACTGTACCAGGTCACCGCATAATACAGCAAGGCTTTCGTCCCAGAAAAAGCACGGGCGAGGTACCGGCTACATTCCCCTCAGCGGTACGGAGCCTCAAGCTTCTTGGTACACATAACCCACTATAAAGGTAAACGGTACTGCGACGCTATTTAGGTACCTGGAACGCGCACCGCGCTGCCTCCTCCGTCTGGCTGCCGCTTCATTGACTATCACGGCCGAGCCCGATCTTTCCATCCAACTTATCCTTGGGATATCGCGAGGAGCTTTTCGAGGTCGGGTCTATATCGCCATCTGCTCAAAGCTTTTCCGCTTCTTCCCCGCCACCGCCTCTGAGGGCTGCACGCCGACACAACACAAGTTGTAACTGGTCATCATCAACCAGCCGCCGACTCGGCTGCTCATTAGCCGTCGTCCCTCTTTTTCGTTCGTGTCGCACCGCCGTTTGTGCCTTGCCTGCCCGCCCGCCTGTTTTCCGCGCTCCTTCTCCCACTTGCAAGACTGCCCTGCCCGCCCAGCGAGTCAGCGAGCCAGCCATGTCGAATTACCAGGGCTACGGCCGGCCTCAGTATGGCGCTCCCCCCATGCAGCAAACGTACCAGAATGGCTCTCACGGGTACGTGCGTCCCAACTCCTCTTTCAATCTCTTGGAGACGCGCTGCATCCCGCGTTGGATTTTGCTTTTCCACGAGCTAGACTGACACCGTGATGGTTCCGTAGCGCCCCGCAACACTCACAGCAGCCATATCCTTATCAAGGTCAACCCTCGCCTCAGCACGGTTACTATCAGCAGCCGCCACCGCATCACCCCCAGCCCCAGCCTCAGCATCAACACCAACATCAGCAGCAGCCACAGCAACAGCAATATGCTTATTCGGTTCGTACCTGCAGCATCAGTCTCTTCCCCGGCTCCCATGTCTGAACCCGCACCACTGATGCGTCTCTCTTAGCCACAGAACACCAGCCATTATTCCTATCACAACCAGCACATTCCAAACCAGTCACCAAACTATGCTGGGCGTCCCTGTAAGTAGACGTGATTTGTCTATGCCCTCGAAGGAAGCGCCAAAGCTCACATTCGCTATATGCATCAGCCAGCGGGCCTCCTCCTCAGCACCAGCATGGTCATCAGCAAGGCCGACAAGAGTTGGTGCAGCCTCCGCCTAGCACGCCACAGCACTTCGGAAGCGGCGCTCCGCAGAATTATTCGTTCAAGTACTCGCAATGCACCGGAAGACGCAAAGCCCTTCTCATAGGCATCAACTACTTTGGCCAGCGAGGCCAATTGCGCGGCTGCATCAATGACGTCCGAAACATGACGTCGTACCTCGCCGAGCACTTTGGTTACAGGCGAGAAGACATGGTCATATTGACCGACGACCAACAAAATCCCATGAGCCAGCCTACCAAGCAAAATATTCTACGAGCTATGCATTGGCTTGTTAGAGACGCACGTCCAAACGACTCTCTCTTCTTTCATTACTCTGGTAAGGCCGGCAAGCGGCATTTCTTGCGATTTGACACTCGATTGACTTGTGTACCTAGGCCATGGTGGACAAACCAAGGATCTGGACGGCGACGAGCCTGATGGCTACGATGAAGTAATCTACCCCGTGGATTTCCGTCACCTCGGACATATCACCGACGATGAGATGCACCGGATTATGGTCCAGCCCTTGTGCGCCGGTGTACGCCTTACTGCCATCTTCGATTCGTGCCATTCCGGCACCGCACTGGACCTTCCTTACATCTACTCCACCCAAGGCATCCTCAAGGAGCCAAACCTGGCCAAGGAAGCCGGCCAGGGCTTGCTGGGTGTCATCTCCTCCTACAGTCAGGGTGACCTTGGCGGCATGGGAAGTCAACTGATGAGCCTCTTCAAGAAGGCCACCAGCGGCGAGGACGCCCACAGCCGTGCCTTGGCTACTAAGACGTCGCCGGCTGATGTGGTCATGTGGTCCGGAAGCAAGGATGACCAAACTTCGTGCGTGAAAACCCTTGTTCAGGAGTTCCCGCACAACTGTGACAGCTAATTATCTCATAGCGCCGATGCCAACATCGGACTCCAAGCCACAGGTGCCATGTCTTGGGCCTTCATCAACTCCCTGAAAAAGAACCCCCAGCAAAGCTATGTCCAGCTCCTCAACAGTATCCGCGACGAACTGGCCACCCGATATACGCAGAAACCCCAGCTATCCTGCAGTCACCCACTTGGTATGCCGCCGCTAGTCAAGACCGTACCTCCCCATAGCGATAGCCTCGGACTGACAGATTTTATGTAGACACCGATCTTCTCTTTGTCATGTAACTGAGTAGTTCCGAATGAGAGTGAGTCGTATGAACTCGGTATTTATCATTCCTCTTGTGTCATTTCAGGTCATTGTTAGAGCCGTGTGAACTGCGTGGAGGCTCTGCGTTGTTCTTTTTTTTTCTGGCAACGTCACCTTTGCATTTCAATTGTGACCGTTGGTAGCATTGTTGGCAGTCGTTTGGACGTTTTCCGAGTATATTGAAAGTTGTTAATGAGACTTTATTGATGGTACTTGAACACGTCTCTTGTAGAGGCGGCAAAAAACAGAAAAGTGGTTAGCTGTTGAATCGCCGTCCGGCTACCAAGAATCAGACGATGATTCGTTTTTCGTTGATCAGAATGTGTGTTTGTAAATGTGCATGTAATGAATGACTCTTGCGCAAAAACACCCGAAGATCGAAGACTACTTTATATACAAAAAGATGCGTCTTTTGTTCACCAGTCCTTGTTTCGCCCCAGAACGCCTTGAGACTATGCTGCTACCCGAGCTATCCAAATGTCCGAATCGCTGTTAGAGGAAAAGTAGGAAGAAGAAATACTTCAAAATGCAAATGCTTTCCGTATTGAATCCCTTGTCCCATGCGGCTCAACCAATGGCAGCGGATCTCGCATCCACATTCTCGTCTTCCACGCGCACAACCTTGAGCCCCCGCGCACGCTTCGCCTTGCGCCTCTCGCCCGTCGCCGCGGCCAGCCGTCGCCGGACGCTCTCCTGCGCCGCCCAAGTCCGCGCGGCCAGCCGCATACGGGCCACAAAGCGCGCCATGACGAGGAACGTCTTGAGCGTGGGCCGGCGGTCGCGCTCCGTTGCGGCGGCGGCGGAGCTGGCGAGCAAGGGGCTGCGGCTGTGGAGGATCTTGACGCGAATGTGCTCTAGCTCTCGCAGCTGTGCCTTGTTGCTGTAAAGCGTAATGCGGTTAGTATACTAATAGAGATAGATGTTCGGGTAGCGTGTAGAGAATGAAACAGAAAAGAAAAAGACTCACCATGCATTTGCAACATCCAGCTGTAGCTGGATGAACTTCTTGGCATACGCCGCGTCGTTGCGCATCGACGTCTCACGCTCCCACCGCGCCTGCATCCAGTCCATCTGCATCACCATGCCGCGTACCTCCTTTTTGTGTCGCGCCTCAGCCCCGTCCGCCGCCCGCACCACCGTCTCTAGCGCCTTTTCCGCCTCCGTAATCTCGACGCCGGTCCGTAGATGCGTCACGTCCCGCTGGAGCTTCTCCGCGCTGACCCGATACGCTGCGCGCTCGCTGCGCGTTCGCTCCAACTTGCGCCGCAGTGCTACTTCGGACACCACGAGGTTGTCGATGATGGACTGCTGCTGCCGGACGTCGTGCTCCAGATTGTCAATCTCGGCCTGGGTCCTGCGTAGGCGTTTGCTGTCTTTGCTCCTGGTCGACGAGGATGATGAGGTGGCGACGGCAGCGTCGCGCTCGCGTATAGCCTTGTCAAGCTGGTGCTGAAGTCGCTGTAGTGACTGTACGTTCTCGGCGGCGGTCTCTTCGGCTTGCTGGCGCGCCTCCTCGAGGAATTCCTCAAGCACTACCCGCTGGTCTTCAGCATCTTCGAGCTGCTGCTGAAGCTCCTCCGCAATGACCTGTGAGCCGCCGTATGTTGCATTTGCTGTCTGGCTGGCGTTTGGTGAGTTTACCACCATGCGCGAAATTTGGTTATCGTGCAGCTTACTCGCCAGCTCAGCAATCTCGAGACGGAGCCCTTTGATGACATCCTTGTCAATCGCTTCGCTTTGCAACAATTCAACCTCTTTCTGCCTCGCGCTGGCTAGGTCGCGCCGAATCACGGAAATTTCACCGCTATCGCCGCTGTCTAAAAGAGCCTGTGCGGTTGCGAGTTGTGCTTGGTAGTCCTCAACACGGCGCTCCAGGTCACGCATGGCTCGTCTGGTGGTCGAACTGTCCGTACTTTCTGTCGATGTGACTTGTCGCAACTTAGTCTGGAGCTGGAGAATCTCCTGATTTAGCCTGTCCTCCTCGGCTGTAGCTTTTTCAATCTCCGATTCGAGTGTCCTTTCCACCGTCCGGCGCTGTGCCGAAAGACTTTGATTCTCATCTCGTAAACGTCGGACCTCACCGTCGAGTTTTAGCTTAGCTGTGCGTAAATCGAGGCGCTCTTGGTCAAAGCGAACAGCGTCGTTGTCGTGAACTTTCGCAGTGCGTAGCTGCCTTTCCAGCTCGTCACGCTCGGCCTTGACTTCCGTTAGTAGGGTGCTGACCTTGTCCACCTGTGCTTGATTTTCGATTTGTATCTGCCGCAAGTGGTCGCGCTCATTTCGAATGTCCGTCAGCATCCTCTGTCGTGTCCTTAGTACATCCTGAAGATCATCAATCTGCTTGGTCATGACTGCCTCTTCACTGCGATGACGCTCTTCTTCGATCCTCAGACTCTCCTGCAGTTTAGACCCTTTATTCGGTTGAGAACCCTCAGCCTCCCGCAGACGATTAATGGTCCTCTGTAGTCCAGCGGCTTTTTCTTCTACTCGACGGCGTTCTGCATCCATGATCTGCTTCTCTGTTTCCCACTTTTCGCTGTCGTTATCGTAGAGGTTGTCTTTCTCTCGCGCTTCGGCCTGTAGGCCCGATAGCTCGTCGTTCAGGCGTTCGAGCTCATGCTGGTGCTGTTCACGAAGGTCCTTTTCGATTTCGACGGCGTAATCTCTTTCTCGAGAAACGCTTGCTTCGAGCTCTTCGATCTCCTTCTGCAATCGCTGGACGTTTCTCTGTAGCGAAGTCGATTCTGCATTCAGAGCATCGTGGCGTGTTTGCAAGAGATCCCTCTCGTCTGTTTGGGCTTGTAACTCTGCTTCAAGCTCAGAGACTCTGTGTTCTGTGGTCAAGGTCCCTTTGTGTGTGGCATATTTCTGCTTTTCGAGCGCCTCTATTTTGGCTCTGAGCTCGTCAACCTCACTGTTGGCCTCTATGTATTCTTTTTCCAATGTAGCGTAGTCTTCACCAGCCTTTTCGAGCTCGTCCTGCAATCGCGCAACTTTCTCGTCCAGTTGTCTAGACAGGCCTTTTGTGACGACCGACTTGTCGGCCATTTCTTCTTGAAGCTCTTCCAGATCTCTCTCAGCCCGATCTTTTTCCGTCGCCGCATCCTCGAGCTTTTCATTCAACTGATCTATCTGCTCCTCAAGCCGACGTATGTTGTGCTCAAGGTCTTGTATCATTTCCTTTGCTTCTTCTAGCTCGTCGCTGTCGTATCGGCTTTTTTCAGCTGCTTCTGTCGTTTGCAGCGCTATTCTGGCTTTTTCTTCGGCCTCGTCGACTTTGTCTTTGAGATCTTCGACCTGATCTTCGCGTTCTGCTATCTGCCGGTCCTTGTCTCGAATATCCGCTTCAAGATCTTGGATGTCATCTTGAAGCTTCTCTACCTGTTCTTCACTGGCTTTTCCTTGCGAAAGCTGATGACGCAAATCGTTGACCTCGTCCTCCTTTTCATGTAGCTCTTGCTGCAGCGCATTTATTTCTGTACGAATATTGTCGTCCTGGCGGCCGCGAGTGTTTTGTTGCTGCAGTTCTAGGATCTGTAGTCGAGATGTTTCGAGATCCTTCTCAGCGGAGGAGAGTGTCTTTTTGTAACGATGAAGCTCTCTTTGCAGGCTCACCATGGCTACTTTGAGTTCCGTATTCTCCTTCAAAGCAGCTTCATGAAAACCAGGACCGGCTTTTCGACGTGCCTCTTCCGACAGATGACACCTAAGTTTCAAGTTGAAGTTCTCATTCGTGAGCTCGTCAATCCGCTTCACCTGGTCTTTGAGCGACAGTTGATTACCAACTTGCAACGGACCTTTATCACTGCCTGTACGCGCCGCGGCTGCTAGGGGGGTCGATGCAACGCTACTGCTATCTATCTGTTGAATTGTACGGTCGATATAAGACTGATTCCGTGTCGAGGAATACATGGATGCGTCCATGGGAGGCACCGGGGCCAATTCGTTCTCGTCGATGCGGCTCAGGTTCGGCGACAAGCTTACGGAGCCATTCTCTTTGCCGCCTCTCTCACGGGCACTGTTTCTCGTTGCCGACTTGAGAAGTGGTGTGAATTCAGCGCCACCAACACTAGGGGGCAAGTTGTTTCGGTCCGCGAGGGGATCACGGCGAAGGGTTCCGAGGCTGATACCGTTGGAGCGGCCGCCGCGAAGTTGCTGGAAGATATTGCCGCCGGACTTTTCGGGAGAGCGGAAAGAGGCTTCAAGGGATATGTCGGCAAAATCAGGCGCTCTGAGGTGAGTCGTGTCACCGACATTGGTTCGCGGAGTGTCTAGCACACCAAAGTTATTTTGCACCATGGTGGCAGCTACACTCGAGTATGAGGTATGAGGCCAGGCAATATGTGAAGTCGAACGCCAAGGCCCTGTACAGTAAAGATTGGCATCACAGCCGCGCAAGATCAGTGTTTACTGGTCCGGAGACGAATAACCAAAGATAGGAAGAGCAGTAAATGGCGTGAACTGTAATGTCGCAGAGCAAAGTATATCGATAATGAATGCCCTTGCCCGCGCTTCGCTCTCCATGTGTAGGCATAGTGGCTTGTGGCACGCGTTTCTGTTGTTTACTTTTGGCTAGAACCGGGACTAGCGTGGATCCTTTCCATTCAACATAAGCTATGCTGCATTTGATTCTGAGTCCCCGCTTTTATTAATACTCAATTATGTAAAAAGATAGTACATGCCATATACTGTACGGAGTAGTTGTGCTAGACGTTTATATGTACTGTACGTTCTCCCTACCGCCAATCAATTACCTTGCAACATCGGGTGCGACATCATAGCATTCAAACTTATGCATACAATGTACCGCCAGTATTTCTATAGAACACATCGCTACATCCATTCACTGAAAACCGTCCGTTTACTTCTAACGATAAGTTCCCGTCCGCCGCATAGCAAAAAAAGTACCACGCACTGATGATGTTCTAATCGCCCGGTTTTTCTGTGTTTGTTCATAGGCCCGGCTGTGATTCTCGTGGCTGTTGAAACTTTCAAAGCAATAGAGTCGCGCGTTATGGCGGCGTCCAGAAGCAATGACAGCCAATCAAGGTGCGATCAGATATCATTGGACATACTCTCCAACGATATTCTCCATCAAATCCTACTACACGTGCCGCCGCGAGACAATCTGGCTATCCAGACTCTGTCCCGCCGGTGGCATCTGCTGGCGAACGACCCCCTCCTATGGAAACGCTTCTGCCTATGCACCTTTCGATACTGGGATCATCTGCGGTCACTCGAAGACCGCAAGCGAGCAGAAGTCTCTCAAACAGACTGGAAAGCTCTGTTTCTCTCGCGAAAAAAGGTGAATGCTATGATCGTCCGTTCACTGGGTGACATGATGGTATGTGCTTGGTCACAACGACGAGTTCAAATGCGGTTGATCAGCGACTATGGCTATGACGCCAAGGACATTCTCATTGAAAAATGTCAGACTAGCGACGACGCTCCTAATGTACTTGCGATCAGGTGAGTGTAATGGATTTTGCCAGTATTGGCTCCATGTGTGCTGAGTGTCTCGTGCTAGATTTCATGCAGCAGCCGCTCTCGGAACTATTCACCGCAAAATCGCAATCCAACACTGGCTATCGATCAGAAGTGCCACAATGCGTGCGCAAAATGTTCCAGAGCAGGCTCTGGAACAGTCGCTTGCCGCCTTTGATATGTTTTTACTTCACGACGGTCGAGGCGATATTCGCGAGGTGAGTCCTGAGCGTCGCCACACCTCAATCACTATCTAGGCTGAAGAAAAAAATTCTCATCGGTGGTAGACCTCGGAGCTTTTGGATTCTTTTGCCCTGGACTTCATGAACTCCCAACACGACTGGGCCGAAAAAAGCACAAGACAGAGAGCCTTGGCCCTTAGCATGTTCATGCACAATAAGAATCTTGCTGGCATGAGCGACCCTTCGCTGAATTATAGGAACCTCCGCAATTGCCTCATCGGCGAAGCACTCCGTCACCCCTCTCACGACTCCACGCCCGTCATCTCGGCTGCAATATACTGCTGCCTTGCAAGACGCGTTGGGCTACAAGCTGAGTGCCTTTTGGGACCAATCGGCGCACATGTGGTCGTCACCTCACCGGCGGTTCATGACTTGGACACGAATAGCAGCCATATTACTAGCCAAAGTACTAATCAAGCAAGGCAACATATGTACCTCTTTCCTTATGGTTCACCCGACGAGGTCTCACCGCAGGATCTTGACAGTCTCCTGGTGCCTTTCCAGCTGACCAGGTCTGATTTGCGTGGCTCAGGCTCCAGTCCCCGCGTCACGTTTCAGGTCGGCCAAAATATGCAGGTATCCTGCGCAGCGGCGCAGCGGCGCCGTGCGCCATCTGGCCTGACCGAGCTGCTTCATGGTCACTATGCCTCGAATTGCCGACTGGCAATGTATGCTGCACAATGGTCGGAGCTCATATTCGGAGAGCTGCTCACCCACTCTTGGCAGGAGTGTCATAGGAGGCTCCGTTATAACGTTATACAATACTGGCCCGAAGACGAAGATATGCTGGAGAGGTGCCTCCAAGTTCTAAGCCCGCCTCAGCCCTTCACATGGCTGTATGAGGACCTTCCCCCGAGCGGAAGTGATCATCGACGGCCGCTGCTCCGCACGGATGAGGAACCGCTGCAGACCGACGACTTGACACCGCAGAAGTTCGCGCCGCTGCAGGTCGGCCAAATATTCAGGCACAAGCGATACAACTGGCTTGGCGCGATCGTTGGCTTCTTTCCGATAGTACGTGTGATGGGAGACAATTCGAGTTTTTCTTTCGAAGCCGTAGCTGATCCCCCGAATGACTTCTACGTCAAAGTCATGTAAGCTTCTGCTGTCTCTATTTCATCGATTGATTCGACACCGGTGTGTGTGTGCTGATAGTATTGATATCTCAGAATTCCATCCAACACAGACGAACGAATCGTTGATCGTGAAAATCTAAAAATAATTACCCAGGGCCGCCACATTACTACAAGTACATTTCCGACGGCGGGAAGGTACTTCGCACGATTTGATCACAAAAACTACCGATTTGTACCCATTCGCAGATGAGAATTGATCAGGCACACTGCCGATACCTCTCGCACATGACTAATTGAATGTATGGAGGCAGGAAGGAAGCTCTTACCCTATCGAGAGGTCAGATCGAGCTTAGGGCCTTGCATATAAGTCCTATTATGACTAGAACATAATGCTGACGCCAGCGTGACTATACCGGATATATTCTCGCTTCAAGCGTGACATGAAGAGGACACGATGGCGTCCTGCAAAGCACCCTTCTCCGCGAGCTTTGCCACCCACATGTGTAGTGCACTTCCATAATCTTTCCTTCGTGCAGTCACTCGCTCCTCGTCGATCTTTGCGGCAACCTTTTCCGCTCGGTACTCGGCCATGATGCCACATGTCTCCATAGCTAGCTCGCCCCGCAAGATGGCCGCATCGGCGACTGTCAGACCATCCTCACACAATTTGGCTGTGATGAAGTCGGGCGGGGAGTCACGACCGACATCCCGCAAGTCGAGATCAAACTCGGCTAACAAATAATCATCATTCCAGTCAAGCGTCACATCGCTATCCTTGACGAGCTTCATGAATGTAGCGCCATGTTTCACCTGCATTTGTTTGTCCACACACTCAACGGCCGCCAGACAGTGCCGTATCGATTGCCGATATTCCTGCAATGGGCTTTGGCAGACTGAGAGCAGATTAAATGAGAGCTGGCTCTCCTCATAACGTAACATGCGCGCCTCAATCTGCGGTCGCGCCACGCTCGTCCAGCAACCTGGTTCAAAAGGGCCTGGTGATGGCTGGTCAGACAATGGCAAGTCGCCATAGGAAAGTTCCCGAGTAAAGTACCTAGCTTTCGCGGCTTGCTTTGCAGTCCATCCAGCTCCCAGACAAAGCCGCCTGACGGAACATAAGCAATGAAATGATAGCCGAACTCGTCAACGCTGCGCCTCCTTCGCTTTTTCTTACGCTGAGTGACTCGAGACACCGAGGTACGCTTGCGTCTTGGTGCGCGTGAAGCTTCATTCTCTAGGAATAAATCCGCATTTAGAAAGTCCATACGACGGGCAAATGAATTGTGTGTTTTGCGTATGAACTGATTCTTGCTTAGTTCGTAGCCTCGTTCTGAAGTACTTTTGTGTGCGGTAGAGTACTTGAATGCTTTGAGCTCGCGGCCAAGATCAATTCCATCGTGATTCATGACGATATTGAGAAGAGCAACAGTGGCACAGGCATTCGAGGTTGTCTGCCAAAACATCAGACTGGATATAGTGACAGCAGAGAAGGACCTTACTTGATTTGCAAACCACACGGGTCCGTCTTCGGTCTCAATCTCGTTTTCATCGAAAGATGGGGCGTATTGGAAGAGAAAAATGAGGCCAAAAACAGGTTTCCTACGTCTTGCATGAGCATTCTGCCCCGAATCATCTGGGTGTGATGAAATACAGACGGTAGCAAGTCCAAAGAATATTGATCAAGAGTGAAAAGCTCCTGAACCTTGACATCTCTCACGCACAAGTCTCGGAGTATAATATTGAAAAATGCCTGCCCCAACGTCAGAGATGCGACACCTTAGGGGGCTCTTCTTACTGGCTCCGACTCTAACTCCACCCACCCATCCCATTCCTCAACCTCATCGTATGTCAAGGGCCTTAACGCTTGCTGTAGAAGGTTATCGTGCAACGTACGAGTTTGTGGTAGAGCAGCGGCCTTGCGTTTTGGGTTACGTTTCTGTTTGCTTGCCGTCGACTCGGACTGGCTCATCATTGAAAGTGCACCTTTGCCATCAGCCTGTCTTCTTCGAATCTGGAAACTAAATCTCGTTGTACGAGCCGGTTTGAACGACGACAACCGATGAGCGAGGGACTATCTCTTTCGAGCAGCGTGTTAGTCGCAGCGCGAGGTGCACGAGGATGCATATAGTGTCCAGCGAGGTTCAGAAGGGAACCTTTTCTCTTCCGAACAATGAGCGCACATGTGCCGAGTCAGTCTGGGGAAGGAAAAACGCAAGAAAACCGTTATTACAAGTAAGCTATCTCATGACTGATCACTCGGTAAAGAGGGTCTCTTCGCGATTGTTCTAGTGTAGAGAGGAGCTGAAGTCTTCGCGAGAAATGACGGCGAGATGACCCAGTGAATATCGATAAGGCAATTGTTATATTGATTGGTGCCCTACGCCACAAAGCTCGTGGCAAGCGAAAGTATATTGCCAGCTGCCGAATGCCAGCCGGCGGCCGGTGTAACGAATAGTAGCACACGACTTACCTAGTTCTGTTTACCACGTCGCAGGTTATAAACAATGATTTCAGGCACAGCAGAACAGAGCAGTTCACGCTGTACTGACACGCTGTACTGCAGCGGTTCGAGCGGTGTTGTTGTGATATGCTGGGCAATAAATGGTGAGTTTGACAGAGATCAAAGTTGCGCACAGGCGGGTAATGTATGGAGCGCAGTCTGCAGGTAGTATGTATACTGTAAACGAGGAGCCTGCTTATTAGTGTTTAGTTAAAAAGCCTGGTAGAAATATGTGGGGGTTAATGTAGATGGAAGGATTTTTGCGATAGAATGAGCGGGTCGCAAAAAGCTGGGATCTATGGAGTGCTTGCTACCTTTTCACTGTCAAGTTTTTTTTTGGATCGAATTTCACCTCCGTAGCCTAGACTGAACTACTGTTCTCTGCTGTTCTGCTGGTGTCATACTGTCAAGCTATTGGACTTAAAGTAGCACGCTAGCGGCGCATACTATAGCTCCGAGATTACTACTAGTATGAGTACCTGGTAGAGGTACGGCAGCGCTAATAGCCTTTGTACCTAGTACTAATGTATATATCTATAAACCTTTAGTGTATCTAGAATGATAGAATCGAATAAGTTTTTTAACTAGAGTATTTTTCATATTCTATAGTTTATATAATAGATTTTTAAAAAGCTCCAAGTAAAAACACTTTTTATGTCTTTAAATATTTTTTTTAAATTAAAGATTTTAGATTAATAGTGATTAAATTTTCTTTTAAAAAAATAGTAATTTTTTTTCTAGTAGTTAAAAGCTATATATTATATTACTATTATTTAATTAACACATTAAATTGCTAGTAATATAAAAGTAAAACTAAGATTAAAATTTAATATTAACCTTAATAATTTTACTTTTCTTAGCTTTTAGATAAGTAGAATAAAATATAAAAACTATATTATTTTTTAATTTTAAGTTATATAATTAACTTATTTATTTTAAATATCTAAACATAAAATAATAGAAATTTTAATTCTATAGGTAAAAAATAGTAAACTATAAAAAATAGTGCATTAAAATATAAAAAGTGCTCTAGCTAAAAACTTCTTTAATTCTATTTTAGGTACTATATATAATAGTTGTAATGCAAAGTTAGTAGAAATAATAATATTATAGAATCCAAGTGGCTAGCGTACTAGCTAGTCCTATAACAGTACACCACTCCTAAAAAAATATAACGACCCCGTTATATACAAAATAGCTATTGATGATGCTAGTGTTAGTGTTTTTAGTGGCTTTCAGGCTAATTCTAGTGCTCTATAGCTGGTGTTTCTAGTGCTCTATAGCGATTCTGGTGCTCTTTGGCTTAAACTGACGCCCTCTAGCGTATCTTGATACTGGTCCTAGTTCAACAGGCTGGTGGCTCGCCGCACGATTTTTTGATGCAATTGCTACTACTGTAATTGTGATGCGAGGTTGGTGGGGATAATGATGTTGCAGGATCCAGGTGGCTAGCCTGCCAGGTGGTCCTGTGACAGTAGTAGTACTACTCATATACAACTGTCGAGTTAGCGGCAACACCCCCTGTAATTCCTCCAGTCGCCGCCCAGTGGATCGCGCGCCGCGTTTACAGCAACGACGTGTTTTGAAAAAAGTCGGGCCCTTCCCCGACAACACAGTCCTCAATAAATATCGAAAAGTCAGCGGCAGTGTTTGCGACAAGCTTGTGCTTCAGCACATCTAAACCAAAAGCCTAACGGTTGCAGATGCTCTTTAGATAGCTTCATCGCACACATCGGAATGCGATGAGCGCGACACCTCGATTGCGGTCTGGGTTTCCCTCGACCCCCGGTACCGTTGCTCCGCGCCGCAACCAACTGCAGCAAGAAACGCCCAACTCGGAGAGCCCGATAGCCTCATCCAAAGGGCTCAATAGATCTCCGATACTACCACTCGCTCCCGAGCAAGCTACCAGGCCGAGTCAGATCGGACAGCCTGTAATCCCTCTTACGCTCCTCGACGCCCCTCAGCAGCGATTTTACGCCTTTGCAGTTTATATTCTCTTATGGGCTTGGAAGCTTTACGACTGGCTGCAGGTTGTCGAAGACGGTGACAGCTCGTGGCTGTTGTTCTTCAAATGGATCTTTATAGATTTCGCCTTCCTGTTCGGTTTGCCAGAGCTGCGCATACCATGGCTCGAGTTGTCGCAGCTCCTCGTCACTAGTGTATTCACATCGCACTTGGTTATCAACTACATGCTTATGTTCAATATCCCCGTGAGTACCATCTTTGATACGACTACCTGGTTTGATGTAAGCTTGAGTGACTGATGCCATTACAGCTCCCCTGGCAATCATTCTTCTTGGGCCTTGCCAAAGTTCTCTATGACCGTGAACTGTCTGTTTCCGAGCAAAATGTGAAAGTCTCCAACATCCTCAACAACCATTCCTTGATAATGGGCAAGCAGATTATCAACATTCTACCCGAAGGCTCGGCAGTTCTCAACCCTGAGCAATTGCCCTACTGTATCGTTCCCAAGTCAAAGAATGGTGTCGCTCTGCCGATCTACTTCAACTCTACCGTTCCGGCCGAGATCGAGCTCATTCGTACCGATTTCGATACCAACAAAGAGGAAACGATCAAAATACCGAATCGAGATGTGCATAGGGTGGCAAAAGCCATCCGAGAGCAAAGTAACGATCCTGATACGGCAGGCTTCCACTGGCTGTACAATGTCAGGCGGCCTGGAGTGTACCGCCTGGGCAGAGTTCTGGACGAGTACAAACTTGAAGTTCAGCGCGGCATCAAGGATACATACGTTGTCCCGTGCCCACAGGCCAGAATCATGATGGCTGATTCCTCCCAGCGATGTATTCGAGACTTGTCTGACCTTTCTTTAGAAGTCGTCGGCACACCGCCTTTGAAGATCGTGTATAGTCGAACTATTAATGGAAAGAACCATGGATTCCATTTCCAGAGTCTTCAGCCAGACGGATTCAGTTCGCCGCTACTAGGATCCGCGGTGGACCTGCTTCCCGACGGCAAAGAGGATATTTCTTGGGTCCGTCCTGCGCGCGTCACTGTCGGACTCAATGAATCTATGACCACTTCTGGTGAATGGCAGTACTCTGTCGACGAAGTTCATGATGCCTTTGGAAATCTTGTCAACTACTCCGAGCGTGTTGATGACATCGAGAGTGCTGGCGCTCGGGGGCTAGTACAAAAGTTCGCCGTCCAGGAACGACCAAAGGTTCGAATGGAAGGATGCGATCTGCGGAATGCTTTGAAGGTTGCCAAAGGGAGCCAGGCAAGACTTCCGATCTCTTTCGGCTTATCGGGTGGTGCTCCAGACACAACCTGGAAGGTAGACTGGAAATTTTCGCAGATCGATACTCTGACCGACAATGGCGACCACGGCGACAAGGCGGCTCCGGGCAAGCATTCGGCAAAAGGTGCCCACGACAAGCCACGTGTTTCTGCCCCGGGTCTTTATACTTTGACATCTGTCTCGAGCGGTGGTTGTGAGGGTGAAGTGGATGAGCCGTCCTCATGCCTACTCCTGAACCCACTTGAGCCGCATCTTTCAATCCGCGCGGAAGAGATTCCTGATAAATGTGCCGGAAACTCAATTGGTCTTCGTGTAGATCTGGATCTCGTTGGAACGCCACCATTTGTTGTCCGCTATGACATTATAGATGAAGATGACCACGTGGAAACGCGGACCCATTCCGTCCGAGGTCTGCGGTCACAGCTCGAGCTCATTCCTAAGGAGGCTAGTCGCCACAAGTATGTGTTCAAGTCTATTGACGATGCTGTGTATCGAAATATTCCTCTCATGGGTAAAGACAAAGTCCTTGAGCAGGAGGTTAGGCCTGCCGCTGCTGCGTTTATTGCTCATCCAGAAAGAGTCTTCAGCGCTTGTTTGGATTCTCATGTTGAGCTTGACATCGTTTTGATCGGTGACGCGCCATTTAACGTTGAATGGGAAATTGTTCATGACGGCAAACGTAAGACTGAACGTATCACCGATCTCATGTCTCGCACATTTACTATTAAGACGCCAGTCTTCACTAAGGGTGGAGAATACATTCTTGCCTTGAGCAGTGTCACCGACCAACGGGGATGCCGAACTTTCCTACAAGAGCAAGTCAAAATTGTCGTCCGGCGACAGCGTCCACGTGGCTCATTCGGGCTCGTTGAGCAAAAGAGAGGTATCATGGCGGTTGAGGATACGCATCTGCGTCTGCCTCTACGCCTTCAAGGCGAAGCGCCATGGACCATCTTGTACAAAAATCTGAATGGCTCTAACAGTGCCGTCAGTAAGATAGTCGACGAACCTAACGGCTACCTATTGGTTAAGTCGCGGGGCGTATATGAAATCCTTGAGATTAGAGATAGCCGCTGTCCTGGGACTATTGAACCATCTGGCTCTACCTTTCAGGTGGATTGGTTTCCCCGTCCTGAAATCTCCTTGATCAAAACAGACAGCATCAACGCCAATGGAGGTGTGTTCGTGAAGCAGGAGGTATGCGAAGGAGACATAGATGGCTTCGAGGTCAATCTTCAAGGCTCACCACCCTACCACGTCGAGTACGAGGTCCAGCAGCGCTCACCTCAAGGCGCAAAGGCAATTAGCCGCAGGGAATTTGATGCCGCGTTTGCCAAGGCTGCCATATCCATGGAGACCGGCAAAGCAGGCGAATACACCTACAAGTTTAGTGGACTTGCCGATAATCTTTACAACGCCGACCACAACTCGAAGGGCTTGACACTGCAGCAACGAGTCAATGCCAAGCCAGCGGCTACATTCACCAAACCTGGGCAAAACTTCAAGTTCTGCATGGAAGAACAGGAACACGAAGATACGATTCCTATTTCACTCACTGGTGTATCACCGTTCTTTGTGGAAGTCGAGATCAAGCACCAAGCTGGCTCGCCCGTAGAGATATATCATATACCGTCCATCAACTCCAACTCGTTTGCTATGCAGATACCTAGGCAACATCTACGCCTCGGATCGCAGCATCTTCGCATTCGACGTGTGCGTGACGCCCGTGGCTGCCAGCAAAAGTACGAGGTGGGCGGACCCTCGATCCAGATTCAGCTCTACGACGCGCCGTCTGTATACCCGCTCGAGTCGCGTCAGGACTTTTGCGTCGGTGAACGCATTGCATATACTCTGTCTGGAACCCCCCCTTTCGACATCCGCTATGATTTCAACGGCCATCTCAACAATGCCAGATCACAGACGACGAGCTTCCGTCGTGTCGCTGAGAAGCCTGGTGACTTTACCATCACCAGTGTTTCAGACAAAGCGAGCGAATGTCGCGCTGCTGTACACCTGACGAAGACTATCCATCCACTGCCGCGGGTGCAGATCAGCCGCGGCAAGCTTTCGCAAGTCGATATCCACGAAGGTAACGAAGTAGATATTTACATCGAATTTTGGGGCACGCCGCCCTTCGAGTTTACTTTCACCCGTAGCACAAACGCCAAGAAGGGACATCGGAGTGTCATTCTCGAGACGCGTCACGATATATCATACGAGCATAGCAAGGTCATCAAGGCCTCACAAGAAGGCACCTACGAGATTGTTGCCATCAAAGATAAGTACTGCTCTTATTCCACTCAGCAGTTGGACAAGCGCAGCAAGAAGTAATTGGGCGATTTCTCGGGCTTGTTGGATGCTTGCAGCGGCGATCGATTGATGAGACGGGGTGATTCTCTGATGGGTTGTGTTCTTTGTCTCCTTTACTTTGGCTGCTCTTACGGTGTATATTTGCATTTTATGTTATTTTCTTTTCACTTATGGACTTGTTGGCACATCATGGCAAGGCGTTGCTTCTTGTTTTTGAATATTGCTTAGATGGAAAATTAGGAGCCTGTGGAAGTGGTCGCTGGTGGCTGGCGGCGGAGCACTTGGCGGATCTTCCCAACGATGATATATTGTTTTGGAAGCAGATGATAAAGAGAAAAAAGCATGGCAACTACTGTCGATATAATCTTCTCAACGTCGGTCATGAATTTGCAGTTTTCGAGGTAATGATGCACATGCGGCTTGGCTTCGACTAGTGAGTCTTAGAAGCCAGAGAAGCGGACACTACTATGGATGGACACGACATGTATTTATAGTAGTAGTAGCTCTATTCTGTGCAAAACATCCAGTTGCTTTGAGCCGTCAATTTAAGCTCCCACGACTTCGATCGTCTTGATCAAAGCGCCACCTATCCGCGCAATCTCTGACAGTACCGCTCTGCGATTCGGCTCCACGACATCCTCGTCTTCATCCTGTCCCTGCGTCACAGAGCTGGCATTAAACAGCAGGCCTGGCCTGAACTTGCTCCGCTGCTGCAGGCGTGGATTCCACAGCGCCGCGATCGTCGTATCATCGCCGTCCTCGCCTGTGCCGCAACTGCTGGGGAAGAACACCAGCGTATCTTCGTACACACGACGCAGCTCCTCGACCAGCACATCCACGGGGCCAGCGCGCACTGGCAGCGGGTCACTCGCCTGCTGTCCATGGAGATTGCGGAACTGAGAGGCACGCGGGGTGGCGTCGGCACCCGTCTCACGGGCGATGCCCCGTAGTGCCTTGCCGGAAAGACGGAAGAGCACGTCGAAGTCGTGTAGCGCGGGCTCAAACAGCTGCTTGACGACGTTGACATCAGTCGAAGTAGCAGGGTTTTTGCTACCGTGCTCGCGGACGAGCTTACATGCTGCCTTGGCTAGGCGTGTCATGCGCGAGGCTACGAGTTTATCTGGCCCGCCTTGTGTGTAAGCCAAGCCTGTTTGGTCGTATGAGGTGGCGACGAGCAGGACCGTGTTGTTCATGCTGGGATCGCGCTTGCGCCAGGTTCCGAGCTCGCGCTGGATGCTGTCGCGCTCGTCCAACGTGAGCTCTTCTGCCGTGTCGAGGATGAGCGGCTGATCGCGCCAATCCCACCTGGAGAGCAGGGCTAGGGTGCGTAAGAAGCCCGTGGTCACGGATGAGGGCATAAGCCAAGGATAAGGCTGCAGAAAGGCCTGAAGGACGAACAGCTCGATGAGCTCCTCGCGAATATGACCCGTGAGCTTGTGCGTAGAAAACCAATGCTTCACGAGACGGATGGTCGGGGAGAGAGCTGGTAATCGGGTGCAGTACGTGGCAATCGTTTGGGTGTGAAGTGGGAGAATATTAAAGGACCAGTTGAATTGGAGACCAGCATGCTCAGCTTCTTCACGAATGTGATGGTCAAGAGCTTTGTTCTTCCTTTGACGGCTCAAAAGAGTCTCCTCGAGGTCACAGTGAATACGCAGGCGAAAAGCAGCCCCGCTATCGTAGATAACATCCAGATATGCGAGATTTGAGATACCAATGTCTTTGTTCTCCCTGCCAAGAAATGTCTTTATATTTTCATGGGTGGCGGCAAGGCGACGGTCAATGTCAAGCAGAAACTCAATTTTGGCTTCCTGGATTGCTGTCAGATTCTCAGGCCACCTGTTGGACTGTTCGAAGTAAAGATTGACGTCTATGGGCTTGATGTTTCCTTTATGAAAGCCGACTGTCGGTGCGACAACGGAAGTGTAGCGAAAAAGTGAAGAGATAGGCGAGAGCTGACGTATTTGCAGAGGTATCTCTTCTAGGCTTCTAATGTCATGCTCAAATGCCTGAAATGATCGCCTTATTGCACCAAAGGCTGCTTTGTCAAGATGTGTGATGTCGAGAGCGGTTGCTAGGCCCTCGCCCTGGACTAAAACATCTTCTGCGCTGACCTTCAAGTGACGCTCTAGCGTATAACGTGTGATTTCATAGCAGATGTCTAGGGGTGATTTGCTTGACCATTCGAGGCACTCTAGAATACTGCCGTCTTTGAAGCGACGCAGCTCAGCTTTCTCGCCCCAGAATTGACGGAATTTGGCTGCTTCCTTTTGATCTTCGGCCGACGGTCCATGCTCCATTTGCCTGCTCATGTGAGCAAGGTCGAAAATGACACCGATCGCGATCGTGATAGGGATAGGAGGACTAGAGCTAGCTAGCTTCCAGGAATTGCTCTTTGGAAGCTTGATGTGTATGACTTGTGCTCTGTTACCGAGTGCCTTCTTCAGGATTCCGTGAGCGTCAAGTCCAAAACTCATGACTGCATCGCGGCGATCAGCACTTGTAAGAGACTTGGCGAGAGTGAGATTTTGGATCTGGAAGACAGCGTCAAACATCTGCAGCGGCACATCAGCTCTTGTGATGAATGTGGCATCGAATTTTTCGGTGTTCTCGTCGGCAAGAAGTTCTGTGGTCGACTTGGCCCATAACTGGAGGAGAGTGGTAGACCACGGCGTCATCTTGAATAGTAGATTGATCTGCCGTATCGGGTCAAAAAGAACCGGGCCGGATTCCTTGAGGCTCTCTGTAGGTACTTTGGCAGAGTTGAAGGCGAATGCTTTCTTCAAAAAGCTGGCCGTGGAGAGGAATTGAATAACAGCCTTGAACAGCTCCGTGGCACTCAATGAAGATGAGAGACCGGCTTGACCACCAGCTCCCCCCAGCTTTAGCAAGAGAGCTGTCATTGCCGACCACTCGAAGTGCCCGAATCCACCGCCGGAGATTGCGCTGCTGTACCCTCGCTGTTGCAGCCAGATCCTTCCCAAAACACAGGCATCTGCGAAGGCGGAACACTCCTTCTGGGCGTTGACTATGACTCGCAAGAATTGAATAAAGGTCCTCTCAGCGTTCAAGGTAGAGTTGTAGAATGGTGTGCCGGTGTGAATTGAATTAGTCTTCTCTGTCGATTCCGTGCGCATGTTGTTGGATGCAGGAGCTAATTTTGACCATGGGAATAAATCATCTGGCGCACAAGGTATAATTTTAATGTGTAAATCATTTTTCGTTGGTCGTTTCGACGACTTGGCGTTTTCCTGTGGCAGCAGGCGCAGTATGAGGATCGGAAGCAAGGGGTTATCGTGGAGCAGCTCGTAATTGAAGCTAAACTCATCGTCGAGGCCCTTCTTGAGATATGCGGCAACGTACGCGATATAGTATGATCTTCGATAGAAGTAGCGCATATCAAGATAGTCTTTTTCCTGGAATAGGGCCTTGGGCATTTGGACAACCATGTCGATGCCATAACGCTGTTGTGACTTCGTCATTGTCTTGCCGACATAGCTGCCAACGACATTGCATTGCGAGGGCGGTAAGAACGATATCTTGTAGTTTAATGCTTGTGTTGGCTTCGGTTCGGGATAGGGAATTGTGATGCGATGCTTCTTTTCGAATTTGGAGGACGCTTCGTGTATCTGACCAGTGTTATCGAAAGGGACAGAGCGAATTTGTGAGTCGGTGAACTAACAGGCAGAGCATCGTGGGCTTCTATGGAGTCAATTATGCTCTTGATTTTATGCAATTTACTGTCGAGACCGTCAAAGGTAGTGGTGTAGTTGATTTTGGAGTCCTTGAGCAGCTCATCCGTCTTGAGGACAAACGTGCTTGCGCCGGGCAGGCGGGCGGCGTTACGGGACTCGAAATCAATCAAGCCCCTGTGTTGTATTCCCTGAGCATCGTGATCCAGCTTGCGGCGCTTAGAAGAGGCCTCCATGGTGTTGCAACGATGTAAGGTAGACTGCGGCGTAACTATTCTTGCTGCGTCTATTGATCTTATAACTTTTTTTTTATTTACTGGGGAGAGGGCGGTGGGAGATAAGATAAGCCAGCGACGAGTTCCAGCGCTACAGCACTATGGAGAGATTAATTAGCCCACGCTTGCTTTGAATGCATGCGAAGATGACCTTCGGAAAAAGCAGATTCTAAATAAATCACAAGATTCTTCAAGTCGCAATAAAGGATCTCGTCCTTGTCGTTGTTGAAAGCGTATTATATTGGTCCGAAGTTCGAAGTATGGAACAGCACAACCACAAGTCTCCATTCCCAACTTACTAATCACCATGACGGCTTTCCCCTGCCGCCACCCTTTGCCGATCTGCAGAACAGTCCACCGCTCTCGGAACTCTTACAAGTTTCAGCGCGGAAAGGTTTGGCGCGCCGGGAGAGGTCTCGGGAGTTACGCAACATGCAGGCGCATCGCCTCGGGGAAGTACCTACAGTACAAGACCCTACTACCGGAGGTTTTCAGATTGCCTTCATACGAGTGCCAATACATCATGCGTAAAGTGACACCAGACTACCCTGAATATGCATCATACCTTGATGAAGGGTGAAAATAATACTGTCAGTACTCGTAGTGAGATATCGTACCGATACCGTACTAATGCAAGAGGCGGAACAATCCCGACAATCACTTCACGGTTGTCGGAGTCGGCCCCCCCCCCAACTTTGTACTGTCGGCCACTAAAACGTGGGGTTCCAGACTCCGGAACCCCAGACTTGCAGCAGGCGACAATAATGTCGGCCAGTTGCGGGTTTGTCTACTTCGGCTTTCCAACTGCGCGCTCTGCTCACCCAGCTTATTCATCTTATTACCACTCCCGCATAGCTCGACATAACTTCGCTTTCTGTCTTGCTTCTTCTCTCGCTCAGGATTGGATTCTTCCACCCTATGTTACTTCGTGAACACGGTGGTCTTGCGAGTCAACCAACGCCAGACATCTCCAAGAAATCGCGCCACTAATCTCATCTCGCCCCAATGCCGTCGGTTCTAATGCGGATGCGCACACTGTGCGCTTTTGCCCGTCATGCGACCAATGTGAGCTTCATTCAGATCTAAAAATTGCCCAATGAATCGCAGAAGCCGTGCTGACCTTGAATCGTCCCGCAAAGCCCAATTTCGTCGTAGCCAGGAGCTTCTCCGTCACAGCTCGGCGTTCCGAGATCAACAAGGTCCTCCCTTCTGCTGCCGAGGCCATCAAAGACATGAAGCCCAATTCCACTCTTCTCTGTGGTGGCTTCGGCCTTTGTGGCGTTCCTGACACTCTCATCGATGAGGTTCTCAAGAAGCCAGAGATCGTTGGCTTGACTGCCGTCTCCAACAATGCCGGAACTGACAACTCTGGCCTCGGCAAGCTTCTCAAGACCAAGCAGGTCAAGAAAATGGTTGCCAGTTACATTGGCGAGAACAAAACCTTCGAGACCATGTATCTGACGGGAGAGGTCGAGCTCGAGCTGACTCCTCAGGGTACCCTCGCCGAGCGCTGTGCCGCCGGTGGAAAGGGAATTCCCGCTTTCTACACACCCGCCGCTTTCGGTACCGTTGTGCAGACCGGAGAGCTTCCCCTCAAGAATAAAGCCGACGGCACCCCCGACGAGTACTCGTATCCCAAGGATGTCAAAGTCTTCAATGGCAAGTCCTACCTTCTGGAACACAGCATTGATGGTGATTATGCCTTTGTCAAGGCGTACAAGGCCGACAAGCTCGGAAACTGTCAATTCCGCCTCGCCGCCAACAACTTCAACGGTGCCATGGGTCGTAATGCCAGAATGACCATTGTTGAGGCCGAGCACATCGTTGAGCCCGGCGACATCCCGCCCGAGGCTGTACACTTGCCGGGCATCTATGTCAAACGCGTCATTCAGAGCACCAGCGCCAAGAACATCGAAAAATATACCTTCAAGAAAGACGAGCACGATGCAGACGCCAAGGCCGCTCTAGGGACTGGCGAAACCGCGGCGAAGCGCGATCGAATCGTGCGACGCGCCGCCAAAGAATTTAAAAACGGAATGTATGCCAACTTGGGCATCGGCATGCCAATGCTGGCACCTGGATTTGTCGGCCCCGAGGTTGAAGTGCAGCTGCAATCTGAGAACGGTATCCTGGGTCTCGGTCCGTATCCCCAGAAGGGCTCCGAAGATGCCGATCTCATTAATGCCGGCAAAGAGACCGTAACCCTTAAGCCTGGCGCGGCTGTCTTCGGTAGTGAAGAGAGTTTTGGCATGATCCGCAGCGGCAGAGTCGATCTCACCATTCTTGGTGCTATGCAAGTCAGCGCCACGGGCGACCTCGCCAACTGGATGCTTCCAGGAAAGGTCAAGGGCTTCGGTGGCGCGATGGATCTCGTCAGCAACCCGTCCGCTACAAAAGTCGTCGTAACTATGGAGCATACGGACAAGAAGGGCAACCCTAAGATAATGAAGCAATGCGCGTTCCCTTTGACTGGACGTGCTTGTGTCTCTCGTATCATCACGGAACTGGTGAGATCCAAACAACAACTATCCCTAGCTCCGTATTTCGTCGCTAATATAATCCACACAGGGTGTTTTTGATGTTGACTTTGCCAAGGGCCTCACTTTGATTGAGATTGCTGATGGTGTCAGCGTAGACGAAGTCAAGAGCAAAACAGAGGCTCCCTTCCAGGTTGCGAAGGACCTGAAGCCTATGCTGTAGTACACATTGATTGGAGGCATGGATTATACATGTTTTATTCATATTGAACAGCGGTTTATCATTTCCCCTCCCCCTCGTTATGGTGTTCTGTTGTCCTTACTTTGCTACGATAGCGGTAGCCCCATCGTTGGGCGTTGTCATTACACTTTTATTTCTCATTGATTTACCTGGATAAAATGATGAGTACATATTTCATAGAAACAATTCTCTGCAGATGTATCTCTTCGTCTCAATCCAAATATGCGCTTACTTGAAGGGTTTGGCAGGGCGACACCGCAGCTCGACAAGTCTCGCCATGAGACGCTGACAAACCATCACGCCACGTACTGTATCTGTGGTCACAATGGAACGCACGCTATCATCTTGGCTCATCACAAGCGCTGCGCGTCGGTAGGCCTAGTTCTAGTTTCAACTGTTTTCCCTTTTTCCTCCTGCGAAAGAAGTTTGGTCTCCGCGTGCTACACACTCATGTTCGAACAAGAGTCTGGCCTGGTTTTTCGCGAATGGACCGTCGCGGCTCGGCTACCTCAATCACATAGCCTAGACTGGTCGCGTGAATTACCTCACGATCATCTCCAGCGCCATCGCCAACGTAGGCATGGCTGTCGTCAGCTCCACGACATGGCCCTGGGCAGTCTAGTTGAAAACAGCGGTCTTTTGTCCAAAGCTCATCTAAAAGATATCCCGCCACGCCTGCTACGGCACATCTGGCGGGCTTTGATAGATAGGTTTGTTTTGGAGATCTCATGATTTTTTTTCTTGACACAGTATCTACGCGCATTAAAATATTGGCCCCGTATTGACCTTTAGATCACAGGGGATACTGCTTACAAGCTTGGAAAGCCCTTTCTCACACTTTGTTGATGAAAGACGGCGACCATTCACTCGACCTCTACCGGTATCGCCAGCGCATATGTTTCCCCAAAGATCCACTGGCAGTCTATCTTCAACCGCTCAACAGTGTCTCCGTAGACTTTATCACACAATTGACAATAAGTGGCGGTTGCGACTTTACCGTGAGTGAACTGCTCAAGCTAGCCGACATGAAGAACCTCGGCGTCCTGGAGTTACTGCAGCCTGTCGACGAGGAACAGATTGGCGCTTATCCACGCGTTTGCGACCGCTTGCTTCGAAGTTGGTCCGAGGCGGCAGATCCATTCCCTTTGCTGCGCGTTCTACGAATATGCTGTGACGGAGGAATCTCCGAGGCTTCATTGAAGTGGGTGGCCAGATATCCGTCCTTGTCAGTGTTTGATGTCACTGCCGCCAGCGATGATTGGGGAGGCTATGCTAAGATGGCTGCCACAACGGGATGGCAAGCCTCGACACCATCTAGGCGTAGCGACGACGTGTCGCTCATAGAAGACTTCTTGCACCATGCGTCTGGGCACAAAACCTCCGCCAAAGCCCTTCCAAGCTGGTTGAGGGATAGCAAATTCAGTTTCAGACATATTCATTCTAGTCCTCAACGCGACGTTAAGTTCGTACCGTATGGTTCAGCACCATTATTCTTAGACGCCTTGACGAACGAAGCCAAAGAGGCTCCGACATGGCACGAGTGGAAGGATCACGACCTGCAGTACCAGAAACATTATTGTCAAAACAACACATTCGAAACATGGGGCTTTTGGCTGTATGCTCTCATTGGACAGCTCAGCTTAGATAGCGATCTCGACAGCTACGGGCAACTATTGCGGCGTCATGTACCATCAGAGAATTCTCTACAAGCAACAGCAGGACTACTTGTGCTGCCGTCAAAGCCCATGGCATGCGTTTTACTCTCACACAACGACCGAAGTGGTTTGACCAATGCGCCCTGGTATATCACGCCTGGCTCACATGAGGTCTGGCGTTACGTGTTCACTCGTTTGCACAACAAGCGCGGGAAGGTGGCAACAGGGTGCAGCGCAGCAGATGCCGAAAGCATCACTGCGTTCTCTAGCATGGCACCGATACCAAAGCCAGAAAACCCTATATTGCGGCCCAACAAGAAAAGGCGAATGGAATACTTTCTCAGTTCATTTAGCTGACCTGCCGATTCGGACATTTTGGTTGCAAATTCGTCGCTGATAATGGCGAGCTAGCTTCTGTAGAAGCATGGCTGAATTGTTCTCTACGGCGGCTGGTCGCTTAGAACCTGAATCTGTCGATTCACTCACGACAGCATCATTTAACATATTCGCCGTCAAGACTTCGCATAGCACTATTCCGGCCGGATCATCCGCACCAAGAGCGTTTCAGACCACGCTTATTTGTAATGCCACATCGTCAGTGGACTCTATCATACAATGCGTATAGAATAACGTAGCGTTTCGGGTCGAGGCATGTACCGCCGGTAAAATTTATCTGACCCAAACGGTAAAACAGTAGGACAGAGGGTAAAATGGCGTAAAGTTCTCATCTCTCCTCCAGTTTCCCCTCCAGACTCATTCACGGAGAAATCGGAATGCCAGAGTGAATATGAAGGATGAAAATGTATTTTCTAGTAGGTTGAAGAAGAAAGAAAAAAGGCTAAATCTGCAGACAGCGCTTCGAGGTTTTCTAGGTACAGTGCCAGCTAAGGAGCGGAACAACAATAAGCCAGCCCTGTTACCATGTACTAAAGTCGCGTGCCAGTGCTATCCCCACTATGCGGGACGTTATTTACGCCTGCCAGGGTCATCATCTCTCTCCTCAGTGGTTGCCTTCTGCTGTGCAGCATGAAAGTCGCTGGCACGGCGGTTGCTCCCGCAGGATAACTACCTACTGATAGTATTCTTCATTTTAGTCTTAAGCGGTCGACGATGGAGGACCTATATCAACTACCGCACGAATTTAGTTGGCCGTTTCACAGCGGTGAAGTAGGCTGCGCGTTAGTTATTCCTCGAGGCTGTGAACCGGACTCTGATTCAGCCTTTCCAAGTACTATTGCCAACGTGAAAAAAAAACACCACCGTAGTGGCTTTATCGTTAAAGCGACCTTGCTGTTCGTCAAACAGCGCCCTACAAGCGTTAGGTCACGCGACTCTGATTGAATCACCCGCAGGACTTAATAGGACTCACAAGCGAACGCTCTCTTTCAACCAGATATCGCGCATAAGTAGCTCTTCTCAAGAGTCCGAAGTGACCAAATCTCAAGTCCTGGGCTGTGTACCTGATCAAGTTTGTGCCCGAGTCAATTCTACCCCGCTACCCCGCCTACCGTCACCAGCGTAGAGGCTTGCAATTTCTGTCTCGAGTTTCCTTGCTCCAGCAACGAACGTTTATAAATCTTACACCATTTTTGCGCACACCCAACTCCAGAAATCCAGTATGCCTTCTCAAGCAGCAGGAACAACAACAAGTACCCGCGGCCGCGGCGGCAAATTCAAGAAGTACACCCGTGGAGGTTCGTTCCCCAAGCATTCGCATACCCCTCCTCGAGCCGATCTGCTCCCGTCCTGCTGCCCACTGCGCTTCGTATGTGTCTGACTAGATTACTTCACTATAGGTGGCAGACACTTTTCGCGCGACCTTCAACCGGCCGATGCCGAGGGCAACAAAGTCAGCATGTGGAGCGCCGACGCCCAGCACAGCGACGAAGAAGGCTCGCATGAGTCTTCCGAGGAGGAATCATCGGATGATGACGCTGGCAAGTCAACAGCAGTTGCCGAGGCGAGCCGCGAGGATCGCAAAGCACAAAAAAAGGCCAAGAAGCAAGCCGCGATTGCCAAGTCCCAAGGCCGCACTATTGAGGTCGGCGACATGCCCTCAAGTGACGAGGAGAGCGACGACGACGACGACATGCCTGCCAATCCCAACCACTCCAAGGCCGCGCGCAAGCAGACAGCTGCCGATAATGGCGTGGAGCAGATCACCGACGGCGTCTCTAAGATGTCGGCACCCGGAAACCGCAAAGAGCGAGAGGCCAAAGAAGCGCTGGCCGCCAAGGAGCGCTATCTGAAACTGCAGGCTGAAGGAAAGACGGACCAGGCCAAAGCTGACTTGGCCCGACTGAAGCTTATTCGCGAGCAGCGTGCGGCAGAGGCCGAACGTCGACTGGTACGCAAACACCAAATATTTGGTCGTGAAAAAGAACAAGCTAACGAGGTCTTCTATTCATGCAGGCCGAAAAGGAGGAAAAAGAGGCGCAAGACAAGGCCCGCAAGACCGAGATTGAGGCTCGAGAGAAGAAACTCCGCGAAGCCGCTGCCGCTCCCAAGAAGGGCAAGAAGAAATAGAGAATTCAAAAGAGTTGTAATGTCGGCATAATATACGATGGAGAGCATGCGCGCCGCTAGGTTTCATGTTTGGGCAGTAAAGTGCACTCGTACACCTCGAAACTATTTATCATGACTCGCATGCATAGCCCATATGTTGAATAGAAGGACAATCCGCGCTAGAAAGTTGATTTAGGTGTGGCTGTTTTCAGTAACATGCTCGATCGTCGAATGTATGTGTGCACTGAGGTAATAACCTGTGCATGCGGTGGACAAGAATACTGAGCTGTTTCTATGTGCAGATAGAGGGACATCGACTACTCGTCATTTTGTCGTCGCGTGGCGGAGTTCGGACCGACCAGCATGCGCGCATCACAACTGAATTATCCACACTTCTTTCCAGCTATAGTCTGACCGGACTCTTTGCTCACTCTTATCTCATGTCTTCTAACACGATATTGCCGCGAACCTTCATCTGCCGTCGATTCCCGCGCGAGCGAGTTTTGCCAAAATCTACCAGGGTACTTATCGATTACCCCACATTCACATTGTCCCTCAGCCACTCGTGAGCCGCCGCTAACATGAAAAAATTCCCTACCCGCCAGAAAATTCCGCCTCGATCGCCGACCACCTCTACAGCGACCGTCTGACGAACTGCAGAAATTGTGAACATTTCATCTTGCAGCGACAGGTCGAGGCGGTACCGCTGGCTTGAAAATAATTTTCTCATCGGTCACCCCATTTGCCAAGTCAATACGTCTACAATGGCGGAGGCTTCGCTGCAGGTTCGTGCAGTAAATTTGCTCCTCATGCGCAGACAGTGTTCGCCGTGCCACATGGAGTCGATGGCGTCAAGTCACTAAACTAAACTAATTTTGTATATCTAGGATCGCTTGCGCAATCATGCAAAGGCTTTTGATGGGCTTTTAAGTCTAATTCCAGCCAAACAGTACTATGGGGAAGATACCAGCGTACGTTGCCGACGAGTGGGCGAAGCCGCAAACCTCGGTCCTGCTCAGACCAGTGCCTAGAGGACAGGATGAAAATGGGTTACTGACGTCATCTCTCAGGACCAATGGCAGAAAAGGAAACAAACGAAGAAGGAAGCAGCCGAAGCCCGTCGAGGAAAGCTTGACCCCGATAGCGAACTGAACCGGAATGCTAAGGAAGTCATGGATGAGCGCGCCAAGAACAAGCGTAAGATGCGTGTCGAGGAGCAACAAAATGACGACAATGAAGAAGAGTCGGAAGAGAATGGGGAAGAGAATGATGATGATGCAGTTTCTTTTCTAGCCATGGAGGGCGTCGAAATCGAGCAACCAGGACAGGGCCTAAAAAAGGCCGTCGAGAAACCCAACAAAAAGCAAAAAGTCGATGTCGATCAATGTCATGACGCGGGAACTGTCACAAATGACGCTAAGAACGAGCAAGCGCCTGTAGTCGGAGAGACAAAACTTTCCAAGAAGGAACAAAAGAAGGTCACCAAGCGGGAACGCAAAGCTGAGAAGAGGGCATCAAAAGGCCAGGGAGATACCGACGAGGTGCCAACACTGAGCACCAAACCGGACAAGAAGGAAAAATCACAGGATATTGGCATCGAGACCAAGAAGCAAAAATCACAAAAACAAAGCGAGGCTCATCCCAAAGGCACAAGTATTGGCGGTGAGGACGAGACTATGCACGATGCTAACGAAATGTCGACTCTCTCTTCCACCTTGAATGCTTCCGGGGAGGATACAAAAGATGACTCGGAGGCTGTCTCAGAACCACACTCGCCGATATTTGACACTGCCGAGCCCGCTAGCACGACGACGTCCGTCTCTTCCACGATCCCGCCCTCAGAGAAACCGAAACACATCGTCATCCCCAAGGACACTTCAGCGCTGCGAGCTCGCCTGGCTGCTAAGATCGAAGCGCTGCGGGCTGCCCGCAAAGCCGACGGACCAGACGGCAAGCCGATCCGCACGCGCCAGGAGCTCATCGAGGCCCGCCGCCAGAAGCAAGTCCAACGCAAAGAGCACAAAAAAGAGGTTCGCCGCCTCGCCAAGCTCGAGGAAGAGCGCAAACGAGAGGCGGCGCTCGCGTCCAACTCGCCCGGTCTAATGAGCCCTGCCGCGGTCGATGTGAACGAGGGCAGCTTCTCCTTCGGCCGTGTTGCCTTTACTGACGGCGCGCAAATGTCGCACGACCTGAGTTACGTGTTGAGCGATGGCAAAAAGAAGGGTCCGTCAGACGCCAAGACCGCGCTCCTCAAGGTGCAGAACCAGAAGAAGCGCCTCGAGGCCATGGACGAGACGACACGCGCCGACATCGCCGAAAAGGACGCGTGGCTGGCGGCACGGCGGCGCGTCGAGGGTAACAAGATTCGTGATGACGAAGCGACACTTAAGAAGACGATCAAGCGTAAAGATGCGGCCAAGAAGAAGAGCGAAAAGGCATGGAGTGAGCGCCTCAAGGGCGTCTCCCAGGCACAGAGGGAGCGCGTCAAGAAGCGCGACGAAAATCTGCGCAAGCGCCGTGACGAGAAGATCATGGGCAAATCAGGCAAGAAGAAGAAGGCTAGCTCTACTGGAAAGAAGAAGGGTGGCCGTCCGGGCTTTGAAGGCAGCTTCGGTGTCGGCGGGCGAAAGAAGTAAAATCAAGCACAAGAATGGCTTCACGATCTATGAGTCTGAGAAACTCTGCGATATCTGGTGTTGTACCCTGTTGATGACACGAAGGGGGGGCCATCTCTTCAATGCATACCGGCAGCAAAAGGGAGAAAGAAGATGTACAAAGTTGTCATGTCTTTGGCCTGTGGTTTATGCTCCGAAAAGTCCTATTATCCTGTTGTCTGGCGTTTCCGGCGTTTGTATTTTTTCTTTGTCATTTTCATGCATATGGCGTTTGCATGGGACTTCTTCTATCTTTCTGTCTATTGGCTCTCTTTACACAAGGTCTGCTGCTGTCTATCTCGCGTATGTTTGTACTTTTCTATACCTGATCACGATGCATCGGTTACTACGAGTCGATGTCCGTCCGAGAGCTACTTGTTCGCATCTTGCCTCATGTCATCTGCGAGATGTTCGCTAGTCAAGTTATCTACAGGTAGAACTTACAGAGAATGCAGATCAATTCAAATACCATCAGTAGGTAGTCAATGGTGAGACTCGAGGGAAAGACGTGCAGTAGTTTGTGACTGTCGGTCTTCGCATACTCCGAGAATTAAGGAAGAGCGTCAAAATTCAGTGCCCAACCAACATCATGATTCGCTATCTGCTTTGGCCGCACGCACGCTTCTTCGTAGTCGCCAAACTTTCTCCTTGCCTCGTCATTCTCAAAGACAGAAGCAGCCGAGCGAATCTACACATGAACCTCCAGAAAAGTCGAGGTAGAATACCACTTGAATACTCCACAATTTCGACTATTGCCCTCCAAGACGGCTGACTCTCCGCAATGCAGTTTCCTTTTTGCCTTTTCCTAACCCTCCGTTCCGTCGAGGCAGCTCCAACACTAATGACCTCACGGCGCAGGCAGCGCCAGACGTGAAAGTAAAGACCACAGGATAACTTGGAAACGGTCCTTTCATCAAAAAAAAAAAAGTTTAAAAAACAATAGTGCAGTTAGCACGAATGACCAAAGTAAAAAGCACAAAAGCGAATGAGGAAGACAATTACGAAAAAATGTGAGATTTCGTGTCGAAGATGTATTTGTACTCGGGGCGAAAAGGGTGTGAAATGTTGTAAAAACAAGGCAAAGTGAGAAGCACCTGATTAGTGCGTTTTCGTGTATAATCGAAGAGTTTTTTTTTCCATGGCCTGTGATAAGAGACATGGGTAATTTTTGAACGGTCTCGGCATGATTTTGAGGATTTCTCGTCCTGTCTCGTCTCTTTTTATGCTCCAGGCGCGCCACCGCCATCATCGCAGCACTCAGTGCTGTCACTTATGCTTAGTCTTGCATTATTTCAACGAGTCATGGTTAAGGCGTGTTTATAGGAGCGAGTCGAGGCGGGTGAAAACACTCAGGCATGCTGCAACGACCTCGAGTTGCAGCTCCTTGTCCTTGGCCTTGCCAACTTCCTATGTCCGTTATTAGCTCCGTCACCTCTGTCACTGGGTAAGATGACAGGCTGCTGGGGAAAACGCACTTCAGTGATTACTTGTGGCAAGTTGGCACCGATTCCATTGCCCGTGGCCTTCTTTCCGAAGGGCCATTGGCTATAGTCGGCTAGTAGCTCGTCGGTCTGGGCAAAGGCACGCTCTCTAGCTTCATGACCGAGCGAGGACAATGCGTTCTCGAGGACGTTGGCAGCGTAGGCGGCGCAGACCATGCATACCGTACGCAGGTAGCGCAGCTCGAGGGTCTCTGGCAGAAATTGGCTATCGTTGAGCACGACGGTGCGCTGGGTCAGGACGTTGCGGACGCGGCGGCGCAGCTCCTCCTTAGCGCCTCCGTCAGCGACGGGGTGGGTGGCCATGTCGAAGAGTAGAAAGTTGCGCTTCTCCGTGCGCAGAATGCCCTTGTCGACGAGACCTTTGGCCAAGCGCTCACGAACCTGCTTAAGCTGATATCCTATCTTCATCAAATTCCACGTCTCGCCTAAAATTGAAAGTCAGCTTGCCCAGAACAAGCGGCTCCCACATGAAGCGAAAGCGCATAAATGCAGCAGGCTCTTACCGCTCATGAGGTCAATCCAAGAGCTGACGCTCATCTTTTCACTCTGCTTCATCATCTTGAGTGCCTCGTCGAGGAGCACCTCGCCCGTGAGAGTATCATCTATAACCTCAATGTTACGATCGGCAGGGGGGAAGCGTCGTCGCGAGGGGTCTTTTTCCATGCTAATGCGCCCGCGGAAAGCCAATTCGAGGACAATGCATCCTCGTAGCGCATAGGAGATGTTGTCGTTCCAGAATGAGAGATAGCCCTGCCAGTTTCACCACCGTCAATATATCAACCAGTACGTGCATCTGTGGCAGCAGTCCTCTTACCTGCTTGTCCTTGAGTCCGAGCAACAGAATCTCCTCCATCATGGTCAGTTTAGGCTGTTTGCTGCGCTCGGCGCTCTCGCTCATGTCTCGAGGGTCGAATGCGATCTTGTGGCCATTCTCGCCGTTCTCGTAGCTCGTCTCTGGGCCGGAATCCTTGATATTGAAGGACGAGTTGGTCCTAGACGCCGCATTACTGCCCTCGCCATCATTGACCGCCAGGTTAGCGCCGGCGCCGGCGCCGCGACGTCTGGTGAGACCTGAGCTGGACATATCGAGTCCAGGCGAGATCCTTTATGTGGCTGGCGGGGAGGTGAGGGTCGTTGGTAATTTTTGAGTCGAAAGGGGGGAATAAGTGACGTGGTGGGAGTGGCGTCGGCCGTCTTATTTTTATTTTCGAAGGGGGCTTTGCAGAGGCGCGACCAACGTCGTCGTGACTCTTGGGAAGTGGCTATTGATCTGGCGACAGCAAAATCTTTATTCTCTTCAGCGTTCACAGACCGATAGCCAGGACGAGATGCTGGTGGTGAGCGATGGCGGCGCAAATTGTCAAGGTTGGCGGTTGGGCGAGAGCAATTATCGTTCAGCAGTCACTCTGGGGGTAATGAGGCCGATAACCAGCCAGCCTAGTAGGTAGTAGGTACTACGTACTAATCTGTACGTAGCCTGCATGTACTGTACTTAGTATGTAGGTGATGCACCGTCCAGTACTACAGTACCTACCTACTGTACCTACTGTACATACCTATCTACACCAACAGTACTTGGGACTATTTCGACATAGCTTGCTAGCGGGTACCTAGCGGTCTCAAACTTACAGGTACATACCTCTTACTAGTAGTACTTGCCCTGAATCTCTAGAGCGGGAGCCAGCAAGTGAAGTAGTCACTGGGTAGTCACTTGCTAAAATACTTAACGCGAAACCGGGACCTCAATACAATATAACGTCTGTATTTCTAAATACATGAAGATAAATAGTGCATTTCCAACCTTCTTTTTTTTTCGACTTGCCAACTACAATAGGTGAAAGGCATTCTCTAACCCCTGGAGGCTGTGCTCTCTATTTTTTCGCCATGAACCCGCCTAGCAGTCTACTTCAGCCACGAACAGTACATTCAAAGTGGCGCAGCACTCAAAGCGTCGAGCTTCGTGGCTAGACGACACATTAGGATTGCCATAGATAGTGTTGACCTAGCGCATTAGCTACTCTAAGAAAGAATAGAAACTGACAGACTGGATATTTGTTATATTTCTTCTACCTCTTCGATCAACAGCTAGTTGTAAGACCTGGCTCCTTAAGAGCGCACTACCTACCATATGATGAGTCGCTTTCACTGCACTATCCATCCGCTCTCATCATACCTCCTAACTTTCAGCTCACTCTCTAATACAGTTTCGATCTGTAACAAGCTTCTTCACAGAAATATTTTTCTTTTAGAGACTGTTGCCGAATGTTTGTACCCGATATTCTATACGAGACAGTGTCTGTTGTTTGCACGGCATATAGCGTTGCCATATGCTCGCCGAACGCTTTACAAGTCACCGGCGTGCGTACCAAAGCCGTGGTTCGTCGACGAGATGAGGAGAGACGAATGAGGTAGATTCGGTCGTCCGGATACTCTCCTGTAACCTTTCCAAACCAAGCTCCTATCAACTGGATACATGTACACCAATTTCTATCCGCATCTTAATCCAGCTTATCCACATCTTCTCCCACCGCCTTCTTCCACGTCGCATCGAAATCAACCTCTTGCTCTACAAACAAGTCTCGGATTTTTTTGGCAGCAATTTCCTGCTTCTCCGGCCCAAACCCTCCCGGCTGTGTTGCCTCGAACTGCACAATCTCTACCCAGCGATAGAAAAGGTCTTCCTTTCCCATAGCCGAAAGCGTATCTCGGAATGCAAACACTTGTCGTCGTTTGTGCTCCTCCTCTGTGGATTCTCCCAGTTTCAGGTCATAACTAAGCCACCCGTAGGACTGATGGTAGACCAGAACGGCGTTTTTGAAAACGTCTAGGGCCACTTCCTTTTGATCGACCATCCGGTGCGCTCGAACCATAAGCTTCCAGTCCAGATCCCACTGAGTGTTCATCAGTAGATATCCCGTCTTTTGCTCCTGAAGCATTGGTGCCGTTGCCTGTCCCACAAAGCTGACAAAGATCTTGTTTGAATCCTTGTCCTCCAGCACATCGCCGAGGATGGTGTGCCAGTCTCGGCTACGCCGCACGTAAATCTCCTTTTCGCGGAAACCAACCGCCCATCGCCATTGCACGGGACTGCCGTGCGTCTGCCCGGCGACAAACTCGAACGGCCATGGCCAGACGAAGACGAAGAGCACAAAGTCGAAGAACATGTTGAACCCACGCTTGCTGATCGCCCAGCCCAGCTCCGTCCACGTCGTGGTCGTTGCGGCCAAGAATGTCGAAGAGTCTTGGCCCAGTGCCGCAATCAGGATGGCAAAATAGTAGGGTAGTATGTAGTACATGCGAACAACAAAGGCGATAACGACGGCAATGTTCATTAACACGGGAACCAGGAAGATTTTGCGCTTGAACTGAGCTGGCTTCCCGTCGACGTGTGTGATGTAGACATGTTTCTTGTTGAGACCTCGCGTGAAACGCTGCAGCACCTCGGCCACCGTCTTGAAAGGCGGAGGAGGCCCGAAATTTTCACGTGTCTTGTTTGCCGATGCAGGCTTCGCTAATCGCTTCTTTGGAGCCATTGCACGCGGCCTCTTTGACTGCCCAATGTGAGGCGACGAGATACGATGAGATGCATGCAGAGGCTCAAGTTGGCCATAGTAGTAGTTCAACGGGGCGGCACTTTGCCACCTGAGGTTACAGTGGACTGCTAGAGCCGCTGAGACTACAAAGCCGTCGACTCGACCGCGATTGTCGACTAGTAAGAAGCTACAACATACAGCGTAACATATCAAGTCCCAAACTTGGCGTATCGTTGCCATTCACTGAATTTACTCCGCGGTAATATATTGCAGAGGGTATGAAGTCATCAGATATAGCTACGATCAAGATGCAGCACGTGTGCAAAGTTCCATATAGATGTACTCTACATACGTACTACCTAAGTACAGTACCTACAGTACCTACTACTACAGTACAGTAGGTTGGAAGGTTCTGTACCTACTGTACCTTATTACTAGTAGGCACTACAGTAGTGCAATAGGTACTGGCACCAGTGTCCGCACCATGCCCGTGACTGTGCTAATAAAAATAAACTCAATAGCGTCGCTGCATGTACACATCACAATACTGCCACAACTACGACGTTCAGAACCGCTGCACATTTTGCGAGCTGTCCGTTGACTCGGGCTTGCTCTGCTGTTCAATCATGCTGAGGTCACAGAGGTGGAAGGCAAGCACTCGACGATCTTTTTGGCAGGTTTGTAAAGACTGACAAGCATACAGCAAGGCCCCTATGTGTGCTTGGCATGCCGGCATAATCTCGCCAAGTCGCGCAGATATTTATTGAGGCCAGCAGTAGGCGCATGGATATCGAGAGCTTCGAACTTCCGAGCACAATACGAAGCACCACAAATCCGATCGTTTTCGCTGTCTGCCGTTCGTTACGATGACAAGAAGACCTCCTTTCCGGGTGCGTTCGCGGGTGGCGTGGGCAAATTCGGCGTGGGCACATTCGGAGCGCTCGCGGCAAAGGCAAAGGCAGCCGAGGTGACTGCCTCCGGACTGCTCCCACACGAACTCGCAGCTCGTCGACAGAGAGTTGTAGATACTCCGCCTGCCACTCCGCCACCGGCACCAAAGCCGGCTCGACCTATGGACCCGGCTCAATACGACAGGGCCCAGAAGTCAAGATCGGTCCTCGCCGGCATACTTCGATCTGATCGTGACCCGAGTCAAAACAGCACAGGTCAAAAATCTACTGGGGTTAATATCTGGAAAGAAATGACAAAATCAAGGCGCACAGTCTCTGGTGACGACGCCCGGGCCAGGTCAAGGAGATCATTCGACTCACCTGTGAACAAGCCGGCCAGTCTTGCGGCTGTGCACAATGGGGAAGGTCAGACTTCAAGCGCGCAGCCGCCCGTCGGAGACAAGCCTGCTACCCCCGATTCATCTTTAAACGACACAGGTCCTAATAAGACGAAGAAATCACGATTTGATCAGGGTATTGAGATGCGTACCGACAAAAAGCCAAGGAAAGAAAAGCAAAAACGACAACAGAAGAATCAAGAAGCCTTCAACGACGAATGGGAGGACGACGGAGATCGCTGGAATGAACTCCAGGAGCGCAAACGAGCCAAGGAGGCTCGCAAAAGGGCAAAGGCTAGAGAGAAAGAGCCGACACCGATTTACCTGCCCGAGTACATAAGTGCAGCAAATCTGGCCCAGGCGCTAAAGCAGCGAGCGGACTCGTTCTTGGCGGACATGGAACAGATGGGCTTCGAGAACGTCACGGGGGACACCATCATGACGGGTGAGACGGCAGCTCTTGTCGCCATGGAATACGGCTTCGAACCCACTGTGGATGACGGCTCCAAGCGCGACATCCAGCCAGCGCCTGCGCCCGAGAATACCTCTTCGCTGCCTCCGCGGCCACCTGTCGTTACAATTATGGGCCATGTTGATCACGGAAAGACTACTTTACTAGACTACCTACGCAAGTCCTCTGTCGCGGCTCAGGAGCATGGAGGTATCACACAACATATCGGCGCATTTGTCGTGCACCTATCCACTGGCAAGCAAATCACCTTCCTTGATACTCCAGGCCATGCCGCCTTCTTGTCGATGCGGCAGCGCGGTGCCAACGTCACAGACATTGTCGTCCTTGTGGTAGCGGCCGACGATAGCGTCAAGCCGCAAACACTCGAGGCCCTCAAGCACGCCCGCGCCGCCAAGGTACCAGTCATTGTGGCCATCAACAAGATTGACAAGGAAGATGCCCGCGTGGATCAGGTAAAAGCCGACTTGTCGCGCCACGGCGTCGAGATCGAGGACTATGGCGGCGATGTGCAAGTCGTCTGCGTCAGCGGCAAGACCGGTCAGGGCATGGCAGAGTTGGAAGAAAACATCATCACGCTGTCTGAAATTCTAGACGTACGTGCTGGAACAGACGGCATGGCCGATGGGTGGCTCCTGGAGTCCAGCGTCAAGCAAGACGGCAGAGCTGCCACAGTGCTCGTCAAACGCGGCACTCTACGACCGGGCGACCACATTGTGGCGGGCAAGACGTGGGCTCGCATTCGTCTGCTGCGCAATGAAGCCGGAGTTGAAATATCTGAAGCTCCTCCAGGAACACCTGTCGAGATCCTTGGCTGGCGCGAGCTCCCGGCTGCTGGCGAGATGGTCCTGCAGGCATGTGACGAGGGCAGGGCGAAGACGGCCGTTGAGTATCGTCTAGAGATGGCGGAGCGCGAGAAAAACTCAGCCAGCGTTGCCGAACAGGAAAAGCGCCAACGCGAAAAGGCTGCTGCGGAGGCGCTCGTCGCAGAAGCCGCCGAGCTCAAGGGAGACGGCGCCAAAGATGTCGACTCTCCCGCCTCCGCTGCCGCCGCGGTGACCAGCGGTGTCTCGACACAGAGCTTCGTCGTCAAGGCCGATGTCGCCGGCTCTGTTGAGGCTGTGGCCAGCAGCATCATGGAGCAGGGCAGCCACGAGGTACAGGCCAAGGTACTCCGGTCGTCGGTTGGTCAGGTCACCGAGTATGACGTGGACCTGGCGGCGGCATCGGGCAGCATCATTGTCAACTTCAACACGACAGTGCCGCCGCACATCAAGCAGCGCGCCAGCGAGGGTAAGGTGCGCGTCATTGACCACTCTGTCATTTACCACGTCGTAGACGATGTGCGCGCTGTGCTTGGAGAGTTGCTACCGATGCTCGAGACGCAGCGCGTCAGCGGCGAGGCGGACATTCTGCAAATTTTCCCCATCAATATTGCGCGGCGCGTCGTCCGAAACATCGCAGGCTGCAGGGTGCGCAACGGGTCGCTGAAGAGGGGCAGTCAGGCCAAGGTTTTGCGGCAAGGCAAGGTGATTTACGATGGTGAGTTTATTCCTGCACTGTACAAAGCGTTTACGTTTGCTGAATGTCTCCGACAGGCGTGATTGATACCATCAAGCAAGGGAAAAAGGATGTGCAAGAAATGGGCAAGGGCTCGGAGTGCGGTATTGGCCTAGAAGATTTCCAGGACTTTCAAGAGGACGACCAGATCCAGACCTACGCAGTCATCAAGGAGAAGCGCCAGCTATAGGACGGTGGCGCGTAGTGAGCATGTACACTATTTTTGTTAAAAGAAATTACGGAAAATTAGAGGCGTGATGTTTTACTTTTGCTCAAATTTGTCTCACTTGCCCTATTTTCGTATTTCTCGTTTCGTTACTTCCATCACCCGCGATTCGGCGCTGAGATTAAGTTTGACGAAAATGTGCTCCGAGTCCTTGCCGCTTGCGCCCGTTCCTTCTCCAGCCTATTCAGACCTATTCGATCCGTCACTGGCGTCGCGTCGATGATGTTGTCGAAGTCGTCGTCGTCGTCGCTACCATCGCCATCGTCCTCGCCGTTGTCCGAGTCGGGGTCGACGTGGCGCTCGGCAAGTTGCTGTGGATGGGCCATCGTCGTAGGTTTGGCCTTGCTGTCGCCATCGTCGCCTGCGTTGGGGTTGGCGAATGTTTTGGAAGCGAGCACTTTTCTGCGGATTTCCTCCATGGCCAGGTCATCGTCGCTATCGTCTGAGATAAGAAAAGGATCCCGATCCTGCGCCTCCTCTTCCAGTTCCTCTCCCTCTTGTTTTGCCTTTTGTGGTCGCTTGCCCAGATAGATGCCGTCTATGTCACCCTCCTCCTCCTCCTCGTCGTCATCGTCCTCGCCGTCATCATCAGATATATCGAGCGGTCGCCGATTCGTGTTCCCGCTCGCCCACATGTCGTCGTTCGCCTCCCTGCTCTCCGCATACTCTCGCTCCAACTGCACCATCCACGCCTCCTCAGTGCTCTTGACGCTCGCCGCGTCGGTGCACGCGGCGTACCTGTCGAGCAGGGCTCTGTTGATGTCGAGGAACGCCTCTCCGTAGGAAAACGGCTCGAGGACTTGCTCGGCCCAGTCGGCGTGTCCGCAGATGTAGAAGGCGGCCGCGAGCGCCTCGACGCAGTTGAGCCGCCACGGCTTGCCATAGTTGACCGTGTTGGCGGCGACGAGGTAGGGCAACAAGCGCTCGCACTTGCCGCCGACCTTGCTCCACTGGATTTCTTTGGTGCGGGCCCAGGAGCACTCGACGACGGCGGCTCCGTAGGCGTCCATAAGGGTGCGGTCGTCGGGAGAGACGACCTGCTTGCCATTGGGAGTGATGATGACGCCGTTGTGCCGCTGGCCCATGTGCAGGTCGCGCATCATACCGAGCTTCATGAGCTTCTTCCCCGAGCACCGCTTCGGGTCGCAGTGCCCGAGATCCCAGCAGGCAGCCTCGAACTGAGGTTTTGCGCGCCGGCCGCTCTCGTTTCTCTCCTCGCCATCGTTGTCGCCGTCGCCACGGGGTCGTGAGAAACCGGCGCCGCCGCGTCCTCTGCCAGACTTTTTGCCCCTGCCAGCAAAGTCTTTTTTGTGTCGAACCATGGAGAAACTATGAAAAGATCACTGATCTCGCAAGGATCATCAGTCAGCGCATGCGCAGAATTGTAAATTGGGACTGGAATTTCTAATCGTCGTCGAGGCAAAAACCATCAGGCCCCGCCTCACACCCCACCTTGTCGATTACAGTCTACCTGGGAAGGACGACGTTTGTGGCAAGTCTTGATCAAAAAAAAATGATATACAGTCAGCAGATAGTAGCTTTCAGTCGTTTACGTCTTCTCTTGATCTAGCATTTCCAAAATTCATGCCTATCGATTTACTTTGGAGGCCTGGCATACTAAATAATCGAGCTACATACTACTACTATACTGTAACAGTACGAGCCACCCAACTCGCTACAGCTGCGCCGCCCTATCATGGATAGCTGCCAGTGCCCACCACCACCAAGAGGGGGCAACCGCCGGGCTAGCCAGGGACGTGGAAATTCTGGCTCGCCATCATCTTCCTGTTGTCTCAACATCGACTACAGAAGAGAGAGTAGAGAGCTCTTGCGGCTACTGCATCCGATCCCGCGCGGTGCCGCTCATTTCTCACGCATCCGACGCTCATCTCCCAGCCAGGCAGACGCTGTTCTGCACAAGCCCAGCGACTCGGTGCCACAACCTAACACTACTAGTGGTGTGTGCCTGGGTTTCGCTCTCTTTCTCACGAGCCTGGCATATCGACTCTCGAGCATCCGCTGCCTCCAGTAACACCAGCTACCTCCCGCCGTCATGGAGGCAGCCTCTGCCCGTGCGGCTGCCCGCGACCGCTGGGGCGAGTACGGCGGCCGGACGCCGTCCCAGCTCGAGCGCTACATCCACTCTGCCTGCAGCCCCGATAACTACGAGCCCAACCTGGCGTTGAATCTCGAGATATCGGACCTCATAAATCAGAAAAAGGGCTCTGCGCCGCGCGAGGCAGCCACCGCCATCGTCAACTACATCAACCAGCGCAACCCCAACGTCGCCCTACTCGCTCTCAATCTCCTCGACATTTGCGTCAAGAACTGCGGCTACCCGTTCCACCTACAGATCAGTACAAAGGACTTTCTCAATGAGCTCGTTCGTCGCTTCCCCGAGCGCCCTCCCATTCGCGCCACCCGCGTCCAATCCAAGATACTCGAGGCCATCGAGGAATGGCGCATGACGATTTGTGAGACAAGCCGTTACAAAGACGATCTCGGTTTCGTACGCGACATGCACAGATTGCTGAGTTACAAGGGCTACCTGTTTCCCGAGATCCGACGAGAGGATGCCGCCGTGCTCAATCCCAGTGATGTACGTACGCCAGCTTCTCGATCCGCGCTAAGCCGTCCGTCTCTAACCGCTGAATTATAGAATCTAAAGTCTGCTGAGGAAATGGAAGAGGAAGAGCGTGAGGCCCAATCAGCTAAGCTACAAGAGCTTATCCGGCGCGGGACTCCCACCGACTTACAAGAGGCCAATCGCCTTATGAAGGTCATGGCCGGCTACGACACAAGATCCAAAACCGACTACCGCGCCAAGGCAGCCGAGGAAGTGAGCAAGATCCAAGCCAAGGCACGACTACTCGAAGAGCGCCTCGAAGCGTTCCGTCCCGGTGACGACTCCATGAGAGACGGCGATGTTTTCAGTGAGCTCGCCTCATCGCTACAGAGCGCGCAGCCCAAGATTCAAAAGATGTGCGAGGAGGAATCGGATGACCATGAGGCTGTCGCCAAGCTTCTTGACATAAACGATAGCATACATCGAACTGTTGAGCGCTACAAGCTGATGAAGAAGGGTGACATGGAGGGAGCCGCCCGGGTGGCCGCCAGCGGACCTACGCCATCACAGACGGCGACGGTGACCACGAGCGCCACCGGAGAGCTGTCGTTGATAGACTTCGATGCCGATGCCGCCGAGGCCAATGGCGGCAGCTCGTCGCAGGCGACTGATGGGACGCAGAGCATCGAGAACGACCTGTTGGGTCTAGACATTGGTGGCGGATCCGGAAACTATGGACAAGGTGGACGCATCGCTCTCGGGTTTGGTGCCAACCAGAGTAAGTGCCTACTTTCTTGTCTTTCGAGTCCACATATTAACAGAGTTTCTTCAGACATGCCCGGCCCTGCACTACTCTCGTCTTTGACAGAGACCAACAACGCGAGCAACCACGCTACCGGCCCCTCCAGCATTAACACATCTACCAATAATCTAAGCGGCCAATTCATGTCCTTCTCTTCACCATCTGCATCGCAATCAACTACTCCGAAGCCGGCAGCTCCGGCTGTTGCTGCGCCACCGCCGGTTTCAGCATCCGACCCCTTTGCTGCTTTTGTGTCGCAGTCATCCTCCTCGGCTGGCAAGCAGAGCGCTGGTGCTACCGCTCCCGGAAACGACGACGACGAGTGGAGCTTTTCCTCTGCGCTGCCTGAGGCGCCAAGCACGCCCAAGGAGCATAGGGGCACAATTGCAGACGGCAGTCTACGCGCCGAGTTTTTAGCAAATCGCGTGGTAGCATCGTCGCCGGCGATTGACATGTTATTCTCCTTCTCCAACAATACGGCACAGCCCATCAGCGAGCTACATTTCCAGCTGGCCGTGACAAAGGTGCGTTTCTGGTCAAATCGCTTTCCTTCCTCTTCCCGGAGAACAATCATGAGAGCGAAGTCATACTAACAGCTACTACCAGGGCTTCGAGCTTAAGCTTAAACCCCAAACTGGCCGCGACCTTGCCCCCAAGCAGAGCAAAGGCGTGACGCAGCACGTCGCCATACACCACGCCAGCGCGACGCAGCAAAAAGTCACGTCAGCCAAGCTGCGGTGGCGTGCGGCCTACAAGGTTGGCGGTGAGCAAAAGGCTGAGACAGGCGAGATTGCCGAGTTTAGTATTGCATGAAGGGACTGCAGGTGCAGCGGAGCTTCGATTTTGACAGTCATGACGATTTACACACAATTACGATAGCAAAGGAGCAGCAGCCGTGGGGAAATTGAGTTGGCCTTTTTTTTTTTCATTGGTTTAGAATATATACCGAGTAAAAGCTTCTTTCTTCTTTGCTGGCCGAAAGTTGGCGAGAAGCGATAGTCGTCGACCCTAATCTTACCTCCTTGAATTGCGCAGATCTTGCGGCAAATATCGCCATCCATACTTTATAATCGCTACCCCAATTCAAGACGCAGATCTGTCATGTTACTATGCAAGGGGGTAATAGGGTTTTTATTAAAGATTTCGTCTACAGGAGTCCTTCCAAATTCAACGGGCTCTTTCTGCGCTTGTTGCCCGAAAATTGACCATGCACCGACCAAAAATCATTAGACATCAAATGCGAGGAGCGACATAATCAGAGGCACAAGTGGAAAAAAAGAAGCCCGCTGCAAAATATTGTTCTTGCCCCGGCATAGAAACGAGGCCATCTCATGGACCTTGCCAACGAAAAACCTCTGACGTTATGCGAAGAGAAAGGACTCTCTTGAGAGGAAAGAAAATCTGTGAAACACGCGCCACGAAGAGACGAGAAAGAAAAACGAGCAATATTCTTCAAGGGCACGAGGTATAACCAGGATTTTCTTCTTACAACAACTCTTTGAAGAAAGGGACATAAGCCATCATAACAGTGAAGAACAAATAAGTGTAAAGGTGAAAGGGCAACGAGGGGGTGGGTGGGAGAGAAGATAGAGCAGTATTCCATACAAACGCCAGATGCAGCCTTACTCAATCATATTTTCTATTCATTCCACCAGAGTAAAAAGAGAAACGCACGAACCCGTTTGAAACATTGAAACAACTGAGCGCGACTTTTAATGATGGGGTGGAACCACTTTTGCGCATCTCCGGCAGAATGATTTCAGGGCTTCTTTTTTCAGGATGCGAACAGAAAAAAAGTGTCGGTTTTCCCTTCAGACACCGAGTTGGATAGGCGAAGCAGCAGGTGGCACGACGTATCCGCTCGTTGGCGTCTTGGGCACAATCGGAACCAGCGATTCGCGCTCAGCCTTTTCTTTTTCCCGCTGAAGTCGCTCGGCCTTGGTGATGCGAGGCTTTCTCACGACGCCGCCGCGAGATCCCGGGCCGCCGCCGCGACCGGTGCTGCCTCCGCGGGCTGCGCCTCCGCGAGCCCCTCCACGACTGCCGCGGCCGCCGCGTCCGCGTCGAGCGGAGCCTTCGGAGCTGCATTCCCGCAATTAGTATAAAGCGGTTCTTTCCCAGCGCAATGTCATGTACAAGAAAATGGTAGAGGGTGGAAGGGGAAGAAAGTAGAACGTACCCAGGAAGCGGCTTTTCCACCTCTGGAACCAGCGGCCCAGAGTAGACAAAGAATCCATCACGGCTGGCAGCGGCCTGCGCTTCCCATAGTAGCTCCGAGTCATCCACAAAGTCGTCGTCGATATCGTACTGATCTTCCTTGAAATTGCGCTTCTTCTTCGGCTTGGGCTGCTGGTTGTCGGTGCCACTAGCACCAGCAACTTCCGGATTGCTGCCCTCGCCGTCGGATAGGTCAACGGACATCTCATCCCCCGAGTCTCTCCCAGATTCAATCTTTTCGAGATTAGCTGTGGCGGCCGCGATGCGTGCTTTTCGATCTCTGTTAGCGGCCAGCCGAGGGTGCAGCGCGTCCCACCCATAGCGGTCTTCGGCGAGTCGCAGGAAGTTGACGTATTTATTGGTCTCCCCTTGCGAGATGGGTATGCTTAAAACAATTGTTGGTACTTCAGCTTCCTCGCCGGGCTTTGCCTTGCCGAAGTCGAGAATGGAGCGGCCGTCACCCTCCGTCCCCGTGTCCTCGGGATTGTCGGTCCTCGGCGTCGACACGCCAGTGTGTCTTGGTGAAACTTTTCTGACGGGGCCATTTGCAATGGTTGTAAAGTTCGAAGGGTTAATGATTGGTCGCGCAGCCAGTGTTTCCACTCTCTCAGGCACGGCCCGTGTAGCAAATGGTCTTAACGGTTGGCTGGAAGAAGTTGCTGGTAATGTTCGTTCAGCCTGCGGGCGGGAGGTCGCGAGGCTGCTGCGTGAATTCGAGGGTGACATGCTCGGCGCCGCGGGTTCGATCAGACTGGCGATGGAGGGAGATTTGTTTGCCTGAGCAGGAGCTCTGGGTGATCCCATGGTCGACGAGTATGGAGCATGAGAAGTTGTGTCTCTCGCGGGCCCAGATATGCCGCGGATAGGGTCATAACTCTGCCCGCTCGTACGCATTGGTATAGACGATATCGGCGGGGGGTCGTCATTCAAAAGACTCTGCATGGAACTGGGATATCCGTCGCGCTTGGGCATCTTGGGCGACGAGCGGGTCTGGACAGGTGATTGATGAAGAAAGCTATGCGAGGTTGAGTTTGGGGAGGCAGCTGTGTGGGCCGGTGTTCGTGACACGTCGGAATCTTCTTGTTCCGTCTCTGTAACGCCAGCCTTGCGCTTGCGCTGGGGAGCAGGTCCGTCAGAGTCGCGAGGTTTCCTGGGCCGCCGGCTCTTAGGTTGGTCGGTTTCGTCTTTGGACTTGGCAATGGTACCAGGTTTTCTACCCGGCTTCTTGCGGGGGACTCCAGCGGCCGTCAGCTGCACCCATTTGCCGTCAATGAGCTCATATTTTTTGGGTTGCGTCTTGCCGCCGGCCAGGGTGGTGGCGGGCGGTGGTGGCGGTAGGGGGACATCATTAGCAGGTTTCGAGCCCGGGGGATGGTATTGCTGAAAAGTGGTTTGATGTGTGCGGCGCTGGTCGCTGCTGACGATGATCTCATCCATCTTGGCGGGCGCTGTGGGTAAATATGTGGTGTGTAGAAGATGGGAGCCGGTCAGATCGCGGTGTGATGGTATTTGATCGCACCGCACAGGATCAAGGTAAAAGTTCAACGGACGGAAGCTCGGGGTGGGAAGGGAAGGGACAAGGTTATAGAAAGTCGAACAAGCAGCTTATCGGCGCATCAGAGAAAAAGGCTCTGCTCCAGACGGAAACGGGGTGGGAAAAGAAAATGACAGCAGCGAACAGCACGCGCAATGGCGGCCTCGGCGAGTGAATGGATTGGCGGTTTATATTGGCGCGTGTTGCTGCAGGGTTTCTAGCGGTCACTAGGCCGTGAGTGGCGGGCGAGAGGTAGCACGCCTGGAGAAAGTGGGGTCCAGGCAATAGGCGTGCTTGGAGATGGCCTCACTTGCGTTGGCGAGAGACGGGAGCGGCAAACGCCAAACGGCACCCTTCGCGGCAAACGCGAAAATCAGTGCTGGCGACGACTTTCCGACGATTCTGTGGCGTGCAATGAAAAGAGCAGTTGCCGATGCACAGAATGATGTCCTTTGCACGAGAGAAACGGATGATGCAGCGATCCGAATCTGATGAAATGCGAATAATTGCTGGTGATGATGAATTTGCGCGGATTTTTTGCTGCAAAATGGGCGATGTGTAGGAGTAGAAAGAGATGCGAGAAAGGGGGGGCGGGAAAAGGACTTGAGCCAAAGATGGGACGCGATGGGGCCAGCTCTCTTTTTTTTTTTCCTCCCCTTTGGACTCGTTCTTATTTTTTTCCTGTCTGGCAGTCTACTAGGCTTACGGAATGGTTACAATAGTTTAGCAGGGCAGACTCTTTTACGGATTGAATGCTAGTTTGATAAATTTGATACGGGGGGCACTGTGCAATAAGAAACAGCAAATCGTTGAGAGGGGGGTGGTTTTCTAGGGGGTGGGTAAGTAAGTATTGAAAAGATGGGAGAGGGGGGGAGGGGGGGGAAGAGGGAAGAAAGGTAAGAAAATAAAAAGAATGCGCGGGCTAGAGGTGTGTTTAGGTAAAGAATGAGATATACATGAAGGATACAAAAACACCAGGGTCGACGGGCCGCTTGCGCCAGTCCGAGCTATACAAAGGTTGCAAAGTGCGATTGCTGCAAAAGAGGCGGCGCACCAGGCGCGCATGTCAGGTACCAGCACCGCAGAGAAAGAGTGACAGCCTTGAGCGGCGCACAAGTATTTCGACAGTCACTCGATGAGCCGGCCCTATCACTTGTCGCCGCAATAATACACGGGGGGAGGGGGGGGGCCAGCCGCAAAAGCACGTAGCCTATGGTCATGTGGTTGCAGGCTTGTGATTTACAATTTACATACTAAAAGGGCCCCCGAAAAAAAGGGCGCCGGCCCCCGAGAGCAAGTGTGTGAGAGAGAAAAAGAGACAAAATAGCACATACGGTGGGCGGCAGCACAAAGGTACGGGGGGGGGGGCCTTGCTCACCTTGCTCTACTTACTTTTTTTGTCGGTTACCATACATGCATGGGTGGTGGAGGGGGGGCCGGACGGAAGGCCAGGAAATAGCGCTGGCGTCCGGCCGCTGGGGCAATCTGGCATTTCCTCCTCTTTTCCTTTCTCTTCTTGTCTTATTTTTGGCCTGTCCGCCCTGTAACCGGGGGCGGGGAAAAGGGTCGAATGTAACCGATGACCGAACATGGAGGGGGCGTTGCTACCGTGGGGCGTGCACATAACAAGGGGGGTGAGCCGTTGTTTATCTTCTTCTGTCCTTGGTGACAAACACGTGTCGGCCGTGTCGGAGCACAGCATCGTTTTTTAGCAACACAAACCCCCGTGGCAAGACTTGAGAAAAAAAAAATCTTTTTTTTTTTTTTTCACACTCGACAAGATTTATGTTTTCGGTCTACCCCGTGCATGGCTCTGAGTTTTTTTTATGACATTTCAAGCTTTTCGCAAGGGTGGTTTTCGCTATCTCAGTCCAAGACATTCTTTCGAATTAATGCAGCGCTGACCCACTGTTCCTCGCCAAGCAAGCGTGACCTTGACAAGATAATTTACGGATATCTCTAGCAGCTTCGGAGCAGAACGCTAAACTACTAAAATCGAGTGATGGCTTTCAATTTAAATCATCGTTTTCGACTCACAAGGCATGACTTCTATGCGCTTGAATGCCCCTTGATCGCGCGCGATGATGCATGCGGCTGTCGAATGACTTGTCGGACAGCTTGAGAAGGGGGGCCCGATGCTTGTTTTCTCTCGCCTAATGTCAAAATACCTCGACGCATAGTCAGAAAATTGAAGGGTGCAGAAGGATGAATATCGGTTATTCCTCATTTTGCGCCAACACCCGTCACGAGGTGCAGAGCCTCGACAGTGTCGCTCACACTGTGGTTCTCATCAGCCTATCCGGAGCCAGGGATTGCCAAACGGCCCGCCAAATCTCCGGCCCATCTATCCTATGGTGTTCTGCATCCCCAGGCTAGCGGCCCATCACTAGCAGGTTATAGTTGGGCAACCACGTCCAAAATTCGGAACTAAAAAAAAAATTCATCGTGTACTTGAGCTCAACGACAGTCCCGAAACCTGATACGTCCGGCAATTCCGATGCGCTGTCCCAGGAGAGCCTGCCACTCCTTCATGGGCTTGTTTTATTACTTTGTCCTTCTGGTCTTTGTTCTTTGTTACGTTCCGCCCCGACTCCGTTTCAAATCTCGCCTAAAAAATGCGTTGGATCGGCGCTAATGCAGGTGTGGCGGTGCAACCGCATCTCGGGCCACACAGGCTTCGGGGCGCGGAGCGGGAAAAAAAGAAGCTTAATCATCACTTTATTGAGCCCCCCAGCCCTCTTCTCCAAGCATGTCTGTCCAAGCATCACTACACGGCACGTTCAAATGTATTAAAGTCGGCAGTTGTGGTTCCTTCGTGATAGAACTGAATTTGTATTTTCTAGTTATCGCTGGCTCCTGTCACACTTAGCGCTCTAGTTGTGCCCTCGCGCATCACTTGTCAGCTCTTAATGTCAGAATACCATATGTCGCTTGTTATTCATGTCACTAACTCAACACATACTAATCTCGAAGTTTCTCGGCCGCAAATACAGGTTGACTCACTATTTTTTGCTTTATAGCCTAGGAAGGAAAAAATGGTCATGAGCACACGCTACGTCGGGGACAAAGACATCAGACACCACGGCAAGTTGCTGACTCTATACGCGGTCATAATCTCAAATTCTCAACACCGGCTGTGGTGAGACCTAATTATCTATACATTATCTGTCTTTCCTCAACGGCTTCTCAGGCACGATTTAGAACGAATATGTCAAAAATATTCAACGGGCGCCACCCTGGGGGCACTGCCGAATGACGATGCCGTCGAGCCCGCTGCCCCTATAAGTAAGGATAGAACAACTCTGCGTCAAAGCCTTTACATTTTTCGAGTTAGAACTGACTAGATTCAAGGGTTTGGTACGTCATCACACAACACAATATCTCGTAGCGAGCAACACGCGATCTACCCTGTGATCGATCAAGGCCTTGCCAGAGCACGTCATATGTTACATATACATTCTACACAAAGAATGGGAGGCAAATTCAACGAAATGCGCAGGACGAATGACGAAAAAAATAAGAAACCCATGGATTATATATATTAAAGTTTGGTATCTCACAGCTTCTGCTGCGAGGCTGCCCGCCTAACAGACATCATGAGGAACCCGCTTCTACGGCCTGGCTCGTGATCAGCATATCGAAGCGTGATCTATTGCGAGCACTTTGGCTGAGTAGCTTGAAAATCTAACCATTCGACGATAAGCCGGCACCGCGTGTGACCTAGGCCATCTCAATTGCCTATGACATGTCATGGCTGCACAGATCAAGTTTTGCGAAGAACACTTGAATGAATTCGATGAGCAACCGAAAAACATAACCTCCGAGACATTAAGGTCCTAGGTCTCGCTCTCCTAGATCTTACCTATGGTCTTTTAGCTACCAAATTTAGTCGTTCTTGTTGCTTTTTAAGTAATATAGGCTTCCATTTCTAAAGACTATCTGGCTTGATTAATTATTATTAATACAAGGAATCTATCTCGAGTAGCTATATCAATTTATAATACATGTTCTAAAGAAGCTGTAAATACTTAGCAACAATATATTTTGTTATATATTATAAATGCAGCCTAAATCGCTTATAATAGTATACATAGTAGACTTTCTTATTATAAATAAAGATAATAAAGAATCGGTATTAATTAATAATTAATATATATATTTTTGGTAACGGTTCTAAATAATACTACTAAAAGAAGCATGGTTATAGGGTAGTAGCTCCTAAATATATAAATAACCCTAGGACTTTAACTTTTTAAATAGCTTATTTTAGTATTTTCTTTTATTAAAACATTTTTACCGTCTATATTATATTATTTTATGTTCTAGTTACCTTATTCAACGTATCAAAACACGTTATTATAGCTCTAGTATAATACTAACTAGGTAAAGACATATCTTTCTTAAAACAAACTTCTCCCTTATTTTTGAAAAGAAAGTCCCTCTATCGTCAAGGCGAGTTAAGTTGTGCCGCTCATCAGAAAACCAACTTTACGCTGCTTAGCCTTGCTACGCTTCTATCTGAGGACGCACTTCTAGTTGCGCGGAGGACAGTCCTCCTGGGCTCTATGGAAGCCGGGAGAGGTCTTCCATGATCAGTGTTTCCCTGATTTATCGAGAATTGGGTCATAATTCCACGATGAAATAGTATTTGCATATTGATGATCCCATAGAGTGGCCGTGCCGTCTCCTTGGGGTTGAGAGTTGACACGTCCCGCCTGGAAAGATTCGTTTAAACGGCACACCACTAGCCGAAAGCTCGATTTGAACTCTGTGTCAAAACGGGATAAGACATTGCGGGAATATAGCGATCTCTTCATGCCGATCGGTATCTAGAGGGAGAGGTTTCATAGATTGGTCTTGCGCTACATAGCATCACAGCTATCGTCCAGCTGCTGACGTACCGGCTTGACAGCTTCATCCGAATCAAGGGACGGCTAGAAAAATTCCCTACTTCAGTGCAGTACGAGGCAAGTTCTTGTTAAGACTTAACTGTAATTACTCATTATCCTATCCCAAAGGCCTCGCTGAAGAAGGCACGGGAGGTTCAGAGGAAAGAAAATCCACGGGAAGCCGCGTTGGTAGTCGCTTATACACACAATGAAGCGAGTCAACGAGTGAACTTATGCCGAGGTGTCCACGCCGCCTTCAAGATACTGAGTACGGAACCGGAGATTGTTTTTGTCCTTGAGTAGATAGACAAGCTGCTTTTTCTCTGAAATCAGCTTGAAGCGATAAGATCTGCTCCCATTTGACCTCCAAAATATGAGCTCTTGGTGAATCGAGACCAAGTTTGTTGGGGGTTTCAGCTAGTGTCTGATACATTGCGACCAATAAACAGCCGACGAAGGGGTGCCGAAACGCACATGCTGTTTCGAAGGCAAGGCTCGATTGAGACACTCAAATTTCTGTTCAGATAAATTTGCCGGTCGAATAACTTGTCTAATTGCTAGTCGGTACTCTTGATGGATGTTATTGTTCCCTAGCCTCCAAGACTTCAAGAATAAGACATCTATGGCTTCGGCTAGAGACAGGAGAAATCAGCAGTGAATATTTCCATCGCCTGATACCGAGCAAGGAAAGGGAAACTCATACAACACAGTAAGCTCGATAGGAGCTACTTTAGGGTTCGCCAACCTTCAGGGAGTCCGAGGTATGTTTCGATCTGAAGTCTTCGGTGCGGCAATTCGCGTGGTTTCACCAGCTCGCAAGGAGAGTCTGCAATCCATTATGCGCCTATAATGTTGTATGGACCCGAAACGGACCCCTGAACGGCCTTTCGAGTCATCCTATGGTGAACTAATTTGCCTGACATAGGCGAGGCTGTCCTCATCATCTTATTGCCACCTAAACAGCGCGAGTATTCCGATCACGTTTGAGTTGCGCTCTCAATCATCGCTCATCGGCGAAGTCCCAATGATACTTAGGACGTTTTCGTTTCGCCTTGTCCAAGTGTAGCACTGATTCTGAAGGGCCGGATAGGTGGGTGTCGTAAGAATTCCAGAATGGCATTTGATGAACCTTGAGATGAGTCCGCCTGAGCTAGTGAAGAATGTGCATAGAAAAAGGTGAGGCCTCTGCTGTCTTGACGACGCGTCAGCCGAATCGAATGTGTCGAATACTAATCGTCAAGTCTTCCGATATCCTGAGGGCTGATTCTGGGACTATTTGAACCAGAAGTTAGTTATGCCTCTTACAACCAATAGGTTCAGTCAGTCCTTCAAAATTTCGCTACTCACTACAATTCCTCGTTGAGTCAAGGGCTTGTTCCATTTGAGCCATCATCCTAGCCAAGTCGGCGCTCAAGGCATTACCAACCACGCATCCATCGCGTACATCGGGTAAAGGTCCCTCATCATCCATTAATTGTTCGTCGGTAAACTCTCCTTGGGTCTCTAGAGCATGAATGTATTGTGTTCATAGATCGTATCCAGGAGCAAGTTCTGGTTACAGTTGTCGTTGTCGACGTGAATAGTGTCGCATTCTGCTCCTCCTGTGTTAGGGAAGTAGTGCGCCGTATACTAGCACTCTCTTGGTACCATATATGGAATCGGATCCGATGGTTCCCCATCTCCGGGGTTGATTCGTGACTGATTTATCAGATTGATGTGACATCTCAAGTCTTGGGCAAATACTCAAATGAGTAGTCCTTATTCGGGGATTTGGGGCAGTAGAAAATGACCTCTGGTGCCGGAAAAGGGGTCCTCGTTTAGGAGGTTTCTTGTGTAAGAGAAGGGGTCGCAGTTCAATAAGAAGGTTGATTAAGTGGTACGTGATACAAAAAATTAGATTTCGGGCAACAAAAGTGAGGTCTTGAGATGGGCGACCGAGCAGTATGTGCTCATGAAACGAAATTACCTCTAAAAAGGCTGCAGACGTTGACATGTCCTCGCGGAACGGTGTGGGGTGCTCCAGTCGCAGGGAGTATGTGGAGTCGAGACTTGTTAGGGAAGCTTAACTGGGTAAAAGCCGGAACAAAACAACGGTGACTGATATCGCCCCGAGATCGGGAGTATCACGTGATGACTTGGCGAGTAGTTTGGAGTCAAACAATGACAAGATTTGCTCAGGACTTACCCTGGGACTACATCTTTTGAGGCAAGGCACGAATCGCATCTGCCGTCGCTATTGTTACCAACATACCAACTTCGCGTTTCCAATTCAACCGCTAGTCACCATGTCCAAGGGTCGTGTTTGTCTGTACGGCTCTCTGCTCCCAATTTGCGTCGATAAGAAACTAATGGAAGCTCAGCGCCTACTCTGGTGGACTCGATACGTCTACAATGTCCGTATTCAAACAAGAATCATCATCTCATCTGCCTTCACTCCGGCGAGAAGCTCTGGCCCATACATGGTAGTAACTAACGATTGGCCTTTGAAGCCTTGTCTGGCTGATCCAGGAGGGATACGAGGTGGTATGTTCATTCTTCTAGAGGTTCATGGTTTGCGACCACGGTTGACTTACCTTTTTTAGGTTGCATTTTTGGCCGACGTTGGACAGGAGGAAGGTATGTCAATGACATCTGCACCATCGCTGGGCGGAGTCTGACAAGACCAATTACTGTAGATTTCGCCGCCGTGGAGAAGAAGGCTCTTCAGGTATTGCCGTTCCAAATGCTTTGAGGATTTCGAATCCGACTGATCCTGCTTGTAGCTCGGAGCTAAAGCCTTCATTTGCGAAAACCTCCAGCGTGAGCTCGTGGACGAAGTCGTGAAACGAGCCATCCAGGTATTTATCTCTCTACTACTAGTAGCTATTGAATACTGGACTACGCTGACCCACCCCCTCCTAGTGCAATGCCGTCTATGAGTCTCGGTACCTTTTGGGCACGGCACTCGCTCGGTGAGTTTTGTTTCAGCCCAACTCGGCGTCCTGTCTCTTTGACTTGTTTCTCACAGTTTTGCAGCCCTGTGATCGCCCGCAGCCAAGTTCGAGCTGCAGAAAAGCATAACTGTCAATTTTGTAAGTATCCTGCCAATGTCTATGCCGCGCTTAGCTAACGTTTTAGTATCGCATGGCTGCACCGGAAAAGGTAGGCTCCGCTATTCCAACACTTCCTCAGCTCCCCTCTTCATATTCTTTACTTCTTCTTTCCTTCATAACTAAAGTTTGATCCTGACACTCTGAAAAAGGAAACGATCAAATTCGTTTTGAGCTTGCTTTTCATGCGCTGAATCCGTAAGTGCTTTGGTTCTCGACCTCTCGACACGTTGACTAATTTTAATAGTGACATTGAGGTTATTGCTCCATGGCGACTTCCTGCTTTCGTCGAGCGTTTCCAGTTCGTCTAATCGATATTCATTTCTTGAAGGCTGGCCAGCTAACCTTTTCAAGGGGTCGCAACGACCTACTTAAGTTCGCCGCTGAGAACGGAATCCCCGTCAGCTCTACGCCTAAGGCCCCCTGGTCAATGTAAGCATTTCTCACCATCTAACCCCCTTGCCACAGTTCCGAGATTGTTTTGCTAAGACTTCGATAGGGATGAGGTTCGTACGCCTTGGATTCTTGTCCTTCCGCATGTCTGGAGTTTTACAAAATACACTGAATCTTGAGGTCCCGCCACGAATGGGTCTCGGACTGAATTTCTACTCTGAAGTTTTCATGTCCTGATTTAGGCTTGCCTTAACCCACACCTGCCTTGATACTCTGCATTGGTTGGCCTGAATTCGCTGACATTCAAGTGCAGAACCTTGTTCATATATCCTACGAAGCGGGAATCCTGGAAGACCCCGACACGACTCCCCCGAAGGAGCTTTGGCTTCGTACTATCGAACCCAGGGATGCGGCTGACGAGCCCATCGAATTCAGCATCCACTTCGAAAAAGGTGTCATCTCTAAGGTCGTTATCGGCCAGAAGGAGATCACCGACTCTGTTGAATCCTTCAAAGCCCTCAACAAGATCGGACACGACGCAGGTATCGGTCGCGTTGACATTGTCGAAACCAGGTATATTTTACTGAAGGCAAGTGTTTTCCACCACGAGCCTCCACGTCCGCAAGCCTTGCTTGAATTTTGATCGTCCACCGAGGTGATTGCTCGAGTTGCCGTTCGGTGGATCAGGCTGGCTTGACTGAGAAACCCTTGGCGCCTCGGGTCCCACTTCTTATTTTCCCGGTTTTCATGCTCTTTCCTCTTCAGACACGTGCACGTGAGAGATTTGATTGCTAACTTCGACTCCAGTCGAGAGGGTGTTATGAAACCCCAGGGCTCACGTTGGCTATTGCGGCCCATTTGGACCTGGAGGGCCTTGTCATGGACTCCCGAGTGCGAGAACTCCGGGACCAATTCGTTAGTCTCAGCTGGGCTCGTCAACTGTACAATGGCATGTACTTCACCCCTGAACGCGAATTTATCGACAACTCTATCGAGTTTTCTCAGCGTAACGTGTCAGGAGTTGTCCGAATGGCTGCCTACAAGGGCAACGCGACTATCTTGGGCCGTTCTAGCGAGTCATCTAATTTGTACTCTCAGGAGGATGCTTCTATGGACTCCCTTGCGACCTTTTCTCCTATGGATACCACTGGCTTCATCGCTATCCAAGCTATCCGCCTCAAGAAGTATGGCGAGCAGAAGCGAAAGGACGGCGCACCTCTTAGCCAGTCCTAGTTTGCAGATGTGGTATTGAGGAGGACTGCTTCGCTGGTACAATAAATAGTAAAAAGTTAATCAGTCATTTTTGTCATGACAAAGCTGCTGTGTCAAACTAGATAGAATAATCTTTAGTAGCATGGCCAATCACCACAGGTGGACAACTTGTTCATCTACTCAGCGGTCTAGTGCCATTTTAGTTGTCCAGGTATTCGATGACGCGTATTAGACACTCATCAAGGGTGAGGAGCAAATGCCATCTGGCGTATTATATTATATACCTATATACCTTAAGTATGAACTTGTTTAGTCTATTCTGTATAGAGCCTTGAATACGGCCCACGTTCAATTTGGCATTCAAAACACCGGCTATCTGATTCCAATTCATGTTCATTCACAGAAGAGTTATTGGCAAAATAACTTATTCGAGTGCGATTGATAGCGATTTATAAAAAAAAAGATCGACGACAAGAGCAGGATTTGAACCTACGCGGGCGAACCCACATGATTTCTAGTCATGCACCTTAACCACTCGGTCACCTTGTCTCATGTGATCACTTGTTGACCAGACGACTAAGTATAGTATATATCGCTTTACCTCGGGAAAAAGGAGAACAGTTGATATGGGGCTATGGCTTGCGTAGACTCGAAAGTTTACTCTATTGTCATAACGGAGCCAAGAGGCCTTAATCCTGCTTCGACCTCGCAAGACATAAGTGGCACCTGCTCGTCTTCGGTCCAGTTCTAGCAGAAAAGTTGTGTAGGCACAAGTATCGCGATTGTCGGCCGTTTATGGATGAGCGCATTGATACTCATAATCAACCACTTTCAGCCTTGCAGCCCCAAGTCAGAACATCCAACTAGATAAACACAACGGGCAAAAAAGGCTCGGCAATTTCATCTGCGCTGTCACAAGCTGACGAGGGCACTCATTTCTTACCGCCCGTCCAGGTGAAACCCGTGAAATTATAGCCTGATTTGCGATGAACCCGAGTCTTTATTAAGCCCGCAAGCGTTGAGATCCGAGCCGGAGCGATCATGGCTTGCGGTGGAGAATTTCCCGACCCCGACCGGCGAGGCCGACCCCGATCTCCGTGGCCACGCCGTTCAGTCTTCCTCAACCGCGAGAAGAGGGCTGAAGCGATCCGCGATACGTCCGAATGAAGCAAAAATGGATGTCCGCTGGGCATCGTATATAAGCCGCACCAGCGCGCATTTGCAACTGAGCTGTTCCATCTACTTTCAGACATATGCGCCCCGGGACCACGTTAAGTGAAGCCGGTGCCTATAGGACAGCGCCGCGAGAATACATCTACCTTTTTTTTTACTACCTTTGCTCCTCTTCTGCCGAGACCTTTTACGCCTGGGAACGGGAAGCCTGCCACGCACATCGATATGAGGGCCGTCTCTCACACCGGCGAGCGCCGTCGCAGCGCCGACACAGCCCCGGACGCGACATGCTCCACGACGCCCAACTCAGAAAAAAACGAAGGCGAGACCCGACCCGACCCACCGGGTGAAGAATTTCCCGACGGCGGCTTGCGGGCCTGGCTCGTCGTCGCCGGCGGCGCGAGCATCTTCTTCTGCTGCCTCGGCTTCGCCAACTCGTTCGGCACCTTCCAGGCCTACTACCTCAGGCACCAGCTGCGCGGCCAGTCCCCCGACAATGTTGCCTGGATTGGTTCCGTGTCTGCGTTTCTGCCTTTTGCCATGGGTCTTGTCGGCGGGCCGCTCTTTGATCGCTGGGGCGCATGGGTATGATCTCCTCGTCTCACTCCTTGACTGTTCTGCTTTGTGGGCAGCGCATATGTAGAAATGCAGATTGTCTCTCGACAGAGATCACATGTTTGAGACGCTTGCTCGTTTGATTCATTATAGTCTCAAATATAAACTGACAACGTCGTCGCGCAGGTCGTCCGTCCCGCCACAATCCTCTACATCTTCGCCATGATGATGCTCAGCCTGTGCACCAAGTACTGGCAGATTATGCTCGTTCAGGGCATCCTCATGGGCACCGCCCAGGCCTTCCTGCAGTTTCCCGCCTTCGCCGCCGTCGGCCAGTACTTCCGACAGAAGCGTGCCGCCGCGCTCGGTGTCATGGTCGCCGGCTCCTCCATCGGCGGTATCGTCATGCCCATTGCCCTCTCCAAGATGCTCAACAGCTCCAGTCTCGGCTTCGGCTGGTCTGTCCGTATCATCGGATTCCTCATCATGCCGTTCATGCTCTTCGCCTGCGTCACTGTGACAGCGCGCCTGCCCCCGCGCCGAAACCGGCTGTGGATCGCCGCCGTGTACCGCGATCACCGCTTCGTCCTCTTCTGCGTCGCGTTCCTCTTCACTCTTCTCAGCATGTTCACGCCCATCTTCTTCCTGCCGAGCTACGCCATCCGGCGCGGCATGGCGACCACGCTCGCGGGATATCTGCCAGCCATACTTAACGCTGCGTCCACATTTGGACGCGTGATCCCGGGCGTATTGGCCGATCGGTACGGGCCGATCAACATCTTTGGCCTCAGTGGTATAGTCACGGGCATCGTCATCTTTTGTTTCAATTCGGCCACGTCGAATGCCGCCATCATCGTGTACTCCGCTGCTTATGGTTTCGTGTCTGGTGCTATCATCTCTGGCGCATCGGCTGCCATCTCGCTCTTTGCCGACAACGCTCGAGATATTGGTACTTATATGGGCATGGGCATGGCGTTGAGCTCTTTGGGCGTTCTTATCGGCCCGCCCATCAATGGCGCGTTCATTCGCGCCTATGACGGATACTCGCAATTATCAATGTTCAGCGGAGCCATGTGTCTCTTGGGCGGTGCTCTTGCCCTGTCTGTGAAGCAATTTATGCCTCAAGGTCTGTTTGGCCGGACTTGAACCTTAAAATTTATAGAAAAGCATCGTTTTGTACGGGCACTGTTAATATTTTACTTTCCGCTCAGAATAGATATCAGGCGTAATGCAAATGAGCTGAATACATCATCGTTTCATTCTGTCGTGAAATTATTTAGGTTTCCGAGCCTACAACTTCCTCCAAGCCTTGATGTCGTCCTCGGTGATGTGCCTCAGGCTGCCAACTGAAGCAGCTTTGCCCTTCACGGCGGCATGTGTGACCTTGGCGGCCGTCTTGATCGCTCCCTCCGCCAGATTATATGTAACTGTCTCCGTGCTCAGCTTGATAAGCCCGATGCGTGGGTCGTTCTCGGAGCCGTCGTGCACGCCGTCCTCGAGGTCACCGAGCCACGCCTTGAGGATGGGGCTGTAGTACTTCTTGACCTGCTCGCGGTCCGTGACCACGCTGGCGCGGCCGGCCACCGACGCCCACGAGCCCTTGTCATTGAGAAAGGAGACATTCATGTCGGGGTCGCTCGCAATGTCATCTGTCTTGCCAGACTCGGTATTGACCTGGAACACGAGGTCGATGCCGTTGCTCTCGGTGCCGGCAAGGGCCATGCTGCGAGAGACCAGGCGGTTGGTGCCGGACTGCCGGGTCGTCATCATTCCAAACTTGCTGCTCGTGATGAATTCGGTAAAGTCCTTAAATTTCTGCGGACCGTCGACGCTGCTGTCAGTGTTGGTCTTGGTGTATGGGTCGGCGGGCGCACCCCCGGTGGAAGTGTTGGAGAACGACATTGTGTGACTGTATGGATTTTTTTTTGTTTCTAGAAATGTATATGCCTCATTTAAATAACAGGAGAAGAGGTAATTGTCGGTTGGCTGAATGTCTAGAGATCGAGAACTGGACTAGCTATTGTGCATTTATATACGTAGTAAACGCCGCGTCGCGTGACGTAATGTCGACGTTGATGATCTCGGTGGTTGCTCCAGCCTCCAGCACATCGAACAAGAGCCGCCGTTGCTCGGCACCATGAAGGTGATGAGCAGAGCCGAATCTTTAGTGGTATTCCATCATTGATCCGAAATGCGTTTCTAAGCCCATCTTGATCTGTGTTTGGGCCATTTCTATGATTTGCTCTCGGTTCCGTACCATATTAGCTGGCTAATGGATGGCAAGCAACTGAATATGTACCAGTAGCCTACATAGGTAGATAGATATTCGATAGACCTAGTCTGAGACATGTAGGTAATTCTTTTATTTTTTTTCTTTCCGGTTCCTGCGCTCGCATGTCCAGCGAGTCTATGCTACCTACATTTTCCTGCCCTTTTCTCTTTTGAAGGAAACACCAGCTGACTACAAACGCTTTGTATTCCTTGCCGCTGCTGCCGCCGGTCATCCACCCTCTTCATCGCCTATTCTATCTTACAGCCGTGAAATATTGACAACCATGCACATCTTTCTCTTGCTTTTCTCTATCCAAGACAGAACGTCGTATTAGCGTCAGCGCATGGTCACCACAAGGCGGCTTCGCAAGACGCGCGTGGCCCAGAGTTATGATGTTGGAGCGTATCTACAGCTGGCTATCGCCCGTTTATAACTCCGCGCCGAGACCTTGCAGCTCTTGGAGCACAGCTGATTTGGTGTTAATCTTCTTCAGCTGCGTATCCTCGAGCTTCTCGCCGCCAGCCAGGCGCATCTCCAAATCCTCAATCGCTCTGACCTTCTTCTGTAGACTGCGAATCTTTTTGGCCTGGGGATTCGAGTCAGCGACTGCAGCCGCACCTTGAACTGTGCCTGGCTGAACAGTGTTACCGCCATTGCGCTGTCCCTGGTGAGTGTTGCTGCGACTACGGCTGCCTCCATTGTGTCTGGACCGACTGCGGTAGTTCCGATCCACGCTGGCACCGATGCCGCCTCGCCTTTCGGGACTGCGACCAGCTGGCCCTTGCGAGGGAGGCACGAGGCTGACTCCCCCGTTTACCTCAGTATCGACTTTCCCATTCCCATCAGCTTGGGCATTGGCATTCTTTTTGCTTCGTTTCTTCTTGCCCTTCTTGGCTCCATCATTGTCAACGGTCTCGGCTCCTGGGACAGAGCGGACGGGGCCGGAGTCGACTAGCTCGGCACCGGGAATAGCGCGACGAGCTCGGCCGAAGCCGTTGGGACCAACATTCTGTGATCCATTACTCACTACATGAGCCGCACCTCCCTCATCCTCGCGTTTGAAGTGCAAGGGGGTGGCGAGACCCCGTGCACCGGGGGGTCGGTAAGCACCCGCCGGCTTGCTTGGGGTCTTGACAGTACCAAGATATGTAGCAGCTGATGCGTGAGGAGATGGAACGGCAGTAAGAGGATCGCCCGGAGCAGAAGCCTCGGGCGGCTGTGGCCTCCAGACCACGTTGTAAAGTTCAACCATATCCTCGTGGTACATCAGACTTCCAGCCACGTGCCACAGCTTGACACCGTTATCGACACGAAGGCGTGGCGATGTCGTAGCAGTCATGATATATCGACTATCAGGACTCCATTCACATACGCTGGGGTTGCCACTCTCGATTGTGCAGACCTTTCGGTAGTCCCTTTCGAGATCGTACACGTCGATCTGGCCGGCAAGATTTCCAAAACCGGCGACAAGAACAAATCGACCAGTTGGAGAAAAGGTGATTGTGTTGCGTGGGCCCATAGAGAATGAATGAGTTGCAATGGCGCGGTCGTTGAAGATGGTAGCCTTGGCAGGCATGTATCCGTAAACCACACCGAACTCGCGTGAGTTAGGCGACCACGAGACGTCGTGTATTGGGCCCTCCTTGTCCAACGCCACGCGAGCATCGAAGGCACCATTTGTACTCAACAGGTAGAGAGTTGTCTCGCCATAATAGCTCTTCCCAGATCGGTCGACGTCGGTCTGTGCTAGGACAAGAATGCTGGAGCCCCGTTTGTTCCATTTCAACTGAACTTTGTCACCCTTGAAGAATGTCTTTTGCGAGATGGGCGCATTAAACTGCGGAACATTGAAGACGCGCACCGATGCAGGTTGGCCCTTTGAGCTCGTTAGTATGGCTACCAGACGCGTGGAAGATTGCGAGACCTCACCTTTCGTTCTGGGACGAAGACGGCAACAGCATGGTTCCTGCTTCCAGGAGCCAGGGCGAAGTTGGCGACCCCTTCCACGCGAAGCTTGTTCCAGACAGTGACAAGGTCGTGGGTTTCGTAGAACTGCACCTCATTGGTGACGAGGCGCGCGCAGTACTGTTCATCGGCAGTGTACTGCAGATTCCAGCTTCCCTGCTGCTTCTGAACAAAGCGGCCAATGGGTTGCTTATCGGCGGCGGCAATGCCATCTTCAACTGTGCGCCAAACCTTGAGATTCTTGGTGGCATCGCCATTCTCGTCCTTGGCGGGACGCTCCCATGTGATGAGGTAGGTGCCTTGGGGGGAGAACCCAATTTCGTAGACGTTAAGAATCGGCAGTGTCAGAATGTTGGCGCCAGTGGAGGCATCAATGACGTTGGCAGCTTCTGGTGAAGCCCAGCCGAAGTAGCGGCCACATGGCGAGTAAGCACAGCACCGTAGATTGCCTTCTGGTTTGGTGAAGCCTGAGAGGGACTCGTAGGTTGGGGCGGCGTCAAAGACACCAATGTGCTTGAGGGTCCGATAGGCGAACTGCAGAGGAGAAGCCATGGCTAGTCAAAGTCACAGGATCTCAAAGGTTCTGCAGTTGGACGGAGCTGACGGTAAGGGAATGCAAATGTTCTGTTGTGTGGTGCTGCAGGGCGCTGCTGAGGTATTGGTTTTGCCACAGGACTGGAGGGGTCAAAGACGCAGAGTAAACAGCACAAGTATGTGTTAATCGAGGAGAGATCGAATCCGCGGCTGGAGGACTCGAGAAATACTTGAGGAACGAAGCGCAAGGATTGTACTACGTCGTCGCTCAATTCAAGACTTCTTGTTTATTGTCGTTGTCGTCGCCAGGCAAGGATGTGGCGGTGGGGAAGACGAGGGCAACAGAGTAGAAGGCTCTCTGGACGTATAAGCGTGCTCGAGGGGACACAAAAAGAACAGATGCAGAAGCTGTAGAAGGACAAAGAAGGAGGGCAGCGGAGAATTGGCAAGCACCCAGGCAGCGTAGGGGAAGAATTGTCAGTCGGCGGCGATGCCGTGATGCTGTGGGGTGAAGAAGGGAAGGAAAAAAAACGAACACAGACCAGGCCCAGACTTGAGCCGTGACATAGGTACATACGTGGGGAGTATGGCACGGGAAAGAAAAGGATACGAAGGCTAAAAAAAAACTTTGTGCTTCCACCCGCCTGAGAGTGTTTCCATAGGGCCTTCTGTGACCTCTGTGGGCTGCTAGAACAGTACTACAGTACTAAGAACTAGTACTGTACATAGTACCAGTAGTACCTACTAACGCGCTGGCCTTTCTATCGTTCAGGTGCCCTCAGGCGAGCAAAGGAGGTGCTGTGCTCTCAGACAGTACTGTGCAACTACAACTAAACTGCCCTATGTACAGTACGTTCTGGTAAGGTAGTACTAATGTACTGTACAGTGGTATGTAGGAGATACGGCCACAGTACAGTGCCTCAGTCAAGGAGCATCAGGAGTGCTGGCTATTTTATCTACCCGGGCACACCGTACCGAAACGAAGACAGTTTGATACGTGCCGTCAAGGTCTTTGTAGGCGCGCCATCCGACCATGAAAAGCTATCAGGTACTAATTTTGGGCCGCTAATAATAGATCTACTGTAAGTCCCTGGCATACAGAGCATGTCTAGGCAGACAAGAAATATTGGTACATGCTCTACAAAGACTGTTTCATACCAGGAAGATGCCTAGGTAACAGGTATTGTGTGTAGTTACGTAGCACTCCGAATGTATCTGCTCCGTGACTTGACGCTTGAGATGGTTGGCTCGTAATTTCTTCATCTCATAAGCTCTAACTATCTCCCTTGTACCTTTTCTCGCCAGCCACCCTTTTCAAATAGCCAGAGAGCTTCCATGGCATACGCCTTGCTACCTCTATGGCCCTCCTCCACTGTGGCCGCCTCGTTGAGTGTATCCAAGACTCTGCCGTCCTTGGTCGCTTTCCAAACGCCCATGGCGATAGGGTCATCGATAGACTTTCCCCATTCGCCTTGGCCTAGTCGAAAGAGGATGCGGCCTAGGGTCTGAAACGCCATGCACCGCTGCGCAGGCACTGCGCTTCGGGCCAGCCGTGCCAGCTCGCTGACAGTGTATCCGGCAGCCTCTGGCGCCTCGCCGTGGTGGTGAAGCCCTTTTGTTGAAGCAATGGAGCGGCTTACTCGCGGCGAAAGAAACCGCCCTCGAAAGTCAAAACGAAGAGCCGATACGGCGATCTCGGCGTGGGGATAGTACGTAGACTCTCTGTCAGCGAGACTGCCCTCTGTAGGGACGGGCGCCATCCAGGCCAGCTTGCTCGGGTCTGCAGGTAGTTCGGGAAAGTACTTCTTGTGTAAATTTGCCAAAAAGTCAGGGTCAGAGGGGTCCAAGTCGGCCACCTTCGGAGGTGCAGGGAAATGCGTAGCCTCATGGCGGAGGTCGGTCGCCGCCATCAGATCTGCTGGGATCTGCGCAGGTTCTCTATCTTCATCGAAATCCTCTGGCACATCTTTGAAAGATACACTCTTCTTCGGCCATGCGCCGGTACCCTCTCGCTCAGGGCTCGCTTCGATCTCAGACGGGTGTTCTTGTGAGGCATCCTCACTGGGAGGCGGATCAAAAGGAGATGGGCCTGCCGACTCGTTTATTCGTGCACGTTGCAGTAATCGCTGAACGAGGGCCGGATTGAGTCCATTCATGAGATCCTGCTGTGCTTGTGCGATTTCCTGTGGTGTCATGGCATCCAACCTCAGTTTATTTTCTTGGTCTATCCGTTTCTTCTCAACGGCCTCGAACCGTTGCAGGTTACTTTGAGACGTGGCATGTTCCTCGGAGCTCGCATCTCCTGACACAGCGACAGTCCCCGTACTTTCAGCCGTGGTCGCCTTGCCATGCTGCTTGAATGCAGAACGCTTCCATCGCCGTTTATGCTGAGGAAAGCCGGTCGTGGATGGTGGCGCGCTGGGAAAGTTCGGCCGCTTAACCTCAGAAATGTCTCTCTCAACGATGTCACCGATAAGTAACGTAGAATCCATATTGTTCCATGTACGTGTAGAATGTATCCGGCTGCGCTTTTTACTAGATGTTAAGCGAACAGAAAAGAGTTGCTTTTATGAAGTGACGCGCCTCTGGTGGACTGAGAAAGACTATTGCAGGCCCGGCACATTTCTTAATCGGTAGGTGTGACGCTCTTTTCCCAGCGTCATTAGTTACATAGTAGTAGTGGATACCTTGGTGTACACACCAACTTCTACTACAGGAGGTGGACTACGACAGTTTCGACAAGTCGCAAAATAATGTATGTGGTATAAGTCATAAGCTGGAAAAAATACTGCTGCCATTCTTCGGGATTCGGTTCGGTCCTCGAAAATATGTCCTGCTAGACATGACCCTTTAGCTTACTCCACGGAATCTGGATTTTAAGACGCTGAGAACAAGAATTAATTCAATACTATATATATTATAATATGAGTCAGATTATCAACTGAAGCAATAAGACAAGGTGACCGAGTGGTTAAGGTGCATGACTAGAAATCATGTGGGTTCGCCCGCGTAGGTTCAAATCCTGCCCTTGTCGCATCTTTTTTTAGGGATCCGATGTTTTTGCCAGCCCATGCTGGCCTTTGATTTTGTTTTTGGCTATCTGTAATAGCACTTTTGCGCCTGAGACAAACATATATATGTGGTATGCCCATAATGGAGATTTGTAACAGGTGCATCATCAAGTTGAGAATTCGAAGGACTGTCTTTAGAACGTCGGAATAAGCCGCAATAGTCGAATAAGTGCGAAGATGATAGTTTTTTTTTTCAGAGACACAGCTGATGATCCTCGATAGCAAAATAAGCTATGGGATCAATTCGTTGCAAGGCGTACACGGCTGTTCAGGTTCTGAATTTGAGAAAGCGCCGCTGTCATGAAGATGATTTTATTGACTACGTGAACTTGCTATATATGATCCTTTGCAGACTTGATACTGTACTGAACTTAAGAGCGATGAGTGACTATCTTCCTGCAGCTGTATATTAATCTAAAGAGTGACTATTTCGTGTGCAGCTAAACGTCTGACCAGTATGTTCCTCCAGTCATGAACCGAGAACTGGTCGATGGACGAGTAATACCTTTGACTGTGGCATCAACGAGAATTTAAACACGATCATCCTGAAAACACTTTTTGACGAGCGTGTATATTAGCAGCAATAACTCCTAGAGCCCAGGGTAGCGACCCTTCTGCGAGCTGTTTTAGTCCACTAGCAACTGTTTCGGGTTGACCAGAGCCCAACCATTCATGAACAGTCAAGATTCAATTTCACGCGACCTAGTTAGTGTTTGAAGTTGAGAAGCCTGGAGTCTACTCCTTACTAATAAGACAGGGCAGTATTTTGGAAGAGATAGTGACACGGTGAGCTGGCCGAGCCTTTGGTCACGGCCTTGACTTGACATGCTAGTTGCGGCCCAGACCCCAAGTTTTTGTGCGCGGCCATGAATTCTCGATCAGTGAAGCAGTCACTTCCGATAGGTAGAAGGATTGTATTATATTGATCTGTGGATCTGCTTGATATAGAGCCCGTGCTCTGGCCGAGGCCTATGTGCCGCGCTGAGATGCATTCCCGTTATGTAGCGTTGTTGATAACAACATCATATCTTTTAAAGCTGGGAATATTCTGCCAAATATCCCAAACCAATTCAGAGCTGAGATCAGTGTTTCTATCATGTGAGATATCTGTGCGAGATGACAGCCAGAATAAGTTTGAAGTCGAGGAGGGAGTGGATGAAGCACGCACATATCTCAAAGTACTTAGCTTTGACTCCTATTTGGGCGCCATGAAACTGTGCGAACGATTTTGTGATTATGCAAAATTGCAAGAACAGGGCATCCATGATACGGAGGGTTTAGTACTGATGCCTTAAAGGCCCTATCATGACAGGTTGGACAATGTTGCACCGTCCTAGGCCCTGTCTGTATCTCCTGCACTCTGCAAGGTAGGAAGTAGAGCACACCGACACATTGAGACTCCGGATTATGAACGCTCATGGAAAGACTCCCGCGCAGGAACGGGGAGGGGGTTGCCGTCATTTGCGCGGCTGCGTCTTGTATGCTCGAGGCCGGCAATGGGGAAACCAAGTCGGTTGTGGGTGATAGTGGACACGTTTTCGGTAAAGTATTTCCAATGGCCATCTGATACGTCATTTCCTCTTGTGGCACATGGCTATGTGCTGTCGTATTCCATCACCAGTGGTCAATCAAAGACAGTGACATGTTCACTCGTGATTGCTGCCGCCTGAAATCGGTCACCGTCTAGGAGTTCTTACACAGTCACGGCTATCATCTACGTACCTCTGTGTGGATTTTTGCCCGATTGCATAAGAAGCTCTCCGATAACAGAAGCCGCAGACCATGACGGCAGAGAGAAGACCCCTTCCCACATGGCATCCGCCACAACAGACAAGCTGGCAACACTTTCGCCGCGAGCCGGCACAGTTCATCGCGCAGTGCCTCTATCGTCATAGACTTGTTCCACAGACATCGAGCATAATGACTGATGCCATTTCGGTAGTTTGCATGTCGGACACGCACAACACGCGACCGACTATCTCCGATGGGGACGTGCTCTTGCACACTGGTGATCTGAGTATCCAGGGCTCCTTTGAAGAGATACAAGCTCAGCTTGACTGGCTCAACACGCTACCGCATAGATACAAGGTCGTCATCGCAGGGAGCCACGATCTGTTGCTCGACCCAGCGTTCGTGGCGCGATCGCCAAACCGCATCAGTGAAGGCGACGGTGCGCGCCGAAGCGACCTGCAATGGGGTCATATCATATATCTGAATAATACCTCGATCAACCTCACTTTCGTCAACGGACGCACCTTAAATGTCTTTGGGTCACCCTGGACGCCGATGTTTGGCAACTGGGCTTTTCAATACCACAATGCGAGACCCGTCTGGCAGAACACGATCCCTCATGGTACAGATATATTGCTTACGCATGGTCCGCCGTACGGCCATCTCGACGATAGGGGCAAAGGTTGTCCGCAGTTGATGAGAGAAATTCTGCGCACTCAACCTAAGCTCGTTGTCTTCGGGCACATTCATGCCGCTCACGGACGGGATGTTCTTCGGTACGACAAGGTACAAGAGGTATATGAAGGGATTGTGGTAGGGGGAGGAGGCTTTCTCTCAGTGTTTGCGATGCTGTTCTGGATGATTTTAGGAAGTATATGCAGCATATTTGTTGGTTCTGGCTCGGCAAAAACGACGACTTTGATAAATGCTGCCGTCACTGAGCCTTCAATGGAGCAGGTGAGCCGAGATGGTATCATCGTAAGCATATAGACCAATCTCACGAGTTATTAAGTTGTTTCTGCTAGAATACCTAGAGTTTAGCTACCGTCAGTATATTTTATATACGTACCATGCGTACAAGACGTATACCAATATTTATTTTTTGACCGTGTTCTAATAGAATAGTCATGCATACATTTCACTTTGATATTTACGTAATGGAAGAAGATTTCATAGCAGAAAATATTGAAAAAAGTCAAATTTTAGAATTGCCAAAGCTTTATATACAAGTATAGCGAGAACTTTTTCAACAGTCGCATCGATGGATTCGGTGCCCGGTTAGCTCAATCGGTAGAGCGTGAGACTCTTACGCACGAGTTCACAATCTCAAGGTTGCGGGTTCGACCCCCGCATCGGGCTTTTCCTATCAAACGATCAGAGCAATTTTTTTTGGAATCATTGTCCCTAAAAGTCTAGCGATATGTGTTGCGTCTCTGCGCAGCCAGAGACTCATTCACTTTTATTCTTTTTTTCCCATCTGTCTACTAAGTCATTCAATACTTGTGTGACTGAAATGGCCACGGATATTCATTGCCTCTATTTTGTCTTGGTTGCGGTGATGTGCTTATGACACGGCATCTTACTCACCTAGTCTCAGACAAGGAAGAGAGATACACATTTATGCTCTGAAACCCTGTTGGAGTGAGTGGTGATAGAGGTCAATATGATAAAGTACGAAAATATAACGGGAAAGTCAGTTTCTGCAGCAGTCACGAACATGCTAACCTCGAACTTGCACAACGTTCGCCTTTCGTGAAGCGCACGAACACTAACAATCATTCACTAGACTAGCTTTTCACTCCATCTAAGTTTATTATACAAGCCAGTCCTTGCATCCTGCCAAGAAGAGGAGAGAGTTGTGGCCAAAACGTCGGGGTTTTCGGCGGTCAACTGATACTACGGATCAAGCACGCTCGCGCTGAGTGAGCCAGATGTCTGAGGTCCATTGACCTAATTATGGCGATGCCGATAGCCCCGAGTACCGGAAATCCTTCTTATTCATACGCCCCTCGGGGGCCCCCTCCTCGTGACCGCCTCGCGGCTTGAGCTCTCAAGCTTAGCGAGCTAGGTTACCAGATGCCTAATATTGGGTTTGGGGTGTGACCGACATTTCTGTCGGGGATGTTGTGGTGACTCCCGTCCTCACTCCGAAATACCTGCTCTACACTCTTTGTTAGAGGAAGCCTACGTCTGTCTTGCCCTCTGGCTTTGTAGTCCGACGCCCCATAAACGCCAAGAGGACTCGCTATAGGCTTGGCCTTTTCTTTGGTATAGCAAGACCCGATGAAAACTCTCATTGCAGGCTACCACAGATGACTGCTGTCCGAGAGACTACCCGAACAACAACATCTGAGCTAGTAAATGCGTCAAGTTCTGAGACTTGCTCGCCATTGCAACGACAACGAGCGAGCGGATCTGGGCCAACAAGTCACGCAGAAGAAGACAGGTGACATGCTCACGTTTGTGTGACTAGACTAGGTTCCCCCCTCACGGTCTACCCGTGGCGGTCAACATGAAGTAACCGTCCGTGTCCGCGTAATGCGGAAGACCTTATTGCGCCAGCGAGCCGTATTCAATGCAGAGGAGCGGGTTCACTGAGGATGCAACTTTGATTTAGTGGTGATGGCAATTGCCTCATGGTTGCGAGAACGATAGGCACGACTTCGGTTATACCTGGGTATCGGCATCCGGCTGCGTCCCAGAGATGTAGAAATAAGCTTCTCCTCCGCTCTCAAAATCTTCCTTGTTGATGAGGAATTGGCCGAGCCTGTACACGGGCCCGACAATGCTCACAGCATATCTAGAAGAGAAGGCCAGAACAGCGTCGACTCCGAGGCTATGGAGGACACAGGCAATTTTCTCTCATGCGTGACGAAATTAACGGATCTTGGATGGGACGGCACAATGCCGATACGTAAGGCTTTGAATGACATCTCAAGCAGAAATGAAGTCAAGTTCGAGGCCTGATGTCAAAAAAATGTCCCCCAGGGAAAACAAACGAGCACCAGGCATGACGAATCTGGTAAAAGTGCCGATATTAGAAACGCACCGCCACAGCCTACAGATGGGAAGGGGGCTTGTCGACGTGGCAAATTAGCCACGAACGGCAAAGTCGGCCGCAGTTCCCTTTGGCAGAGGCAGAGGGATTACAATAGAGGCGGAAGGTGGGAAGGAGGGGGAGGGGCGGAGAGATGAGCAAGGAGGCGCAACGGGGCCGTTTGCCTACTAACTGTAGAGTGCTAATGAGTGGGTGAGAGCCTGAGAGGGATGTGGCGCTACAACTACTGTACGTGTGGCTGGGGCTCTCACTAACAAGCGACATGGGCCTTTTCCTTTTTTTTTTTTCTTTTTTTGATTCTTTTTTTTTTTCGCTTCTGGCCGTGCAGCGAATCTAGTCGAGCCACAAGGGTGGAGAGAACTTTTTTTTTTTAATCTTCCCTTATTCAAGCACTTTATTCCACGCAATGGAACAAATTAAGCTGCTAGCCAATCACAACGCATCGATCGTGTGTAGCTTTGTCGTGGAGACTGTGCGCTCGGGTGGGTTGTGTGTTTCGCCTTATTAGTGCGAATCGGATCAGCGGCGGATTTCACTCTGAAGAATCATGGGCAGGGGGTGGGTTGCTGGACAAACTATTGGAAGATAAAAAAGATTTCGCGGCCAACAAAAAAAAATGGCAAGCCTATTTATTACCTAAACGCAGTCCCTCTAGCACTTATAGGGACGAGAATTCGTATGAAAGACAAGCAGCCCATCTGACCTTGGACAAGATGACTGCCACGTCTGTCTTTTGTCTGGTCCTGCGTGATACAGCCCAAAAAAAATTAAGAGCTTACGCCCCGCGTTGTCCTAGCCGCGAAGCGTACAATAATAAAAGCTTATTGTATAACCCGGGGGTGAGTGAGTAGGAGGGGAAAGCTAGGTTTACGGCTCCGAATGGCTATCCCCTCCGTCCATGAGAATAAAACGATGGATCCGAAGGCCGGGAGAGAGTGGAAGAGTGAAAAAAAGAAAGAAGGACTCTCTAGTAGCACATTAGCTCGTGTCATCACCATGTAAAAGGCTTGGCTTCAATTCGAGAACAATGTTTGTCGATGCCATGCCGCAAAAGGAACTCGTATACAACCCTACCAGCATCTTAGCTTGTCATTCAAGATCAACGAGCCACAGCTCTGTGGCGAACGCATGGCAAATGGACTCTTCGCAAACCAGAACATGTGGCGCGAGCATTTGCCGATCACCAGGTAGCGAGCACAAGTCAAGCCACAGGAATATGAGGCCTGAGGTGTGGCACGGCAAACAAGAGACACACTCACACAACCACCTACCGTCGGGCTACTTCCATGCGGGACTGAGCCACAGGTAGCCGTTGAGACCTTTGTTTAAAATAGCGGGCCAATATTTCTCCCCCGTATGTAACTCATTTCCCTCTCGGCCAATACCTCGCCCATACTAAGACCATGTAAGCAGTATATAGTTTTTAGTTTCCTTTTTTTTTTTTTTTTTTACTTTTTCTTCTCGATGCCTTTATTTAATAACATGGCGTTATATACCTAGGACCATAATTCATATTCCGTCGCATAATGGTCTCCTCTCCTCCCTCCCTTCCCGTCGACAGGCTGTTTTATCCTACTATCTCTTACCCCGGCTCCCCCACGAAAACACGCCTCTCTTATTTCACAGCTTCTCAGCTACGATTCTGGACCATTCCACAGTGTCCACTGCTCGGGACGTGTGCTCCGTACCATGTCCTTATCGACTAATACTGTGGAAATAAAGGCCATCCGAAACGACGGAAAGCGGCAAAGGACACCAACCAAAAAAAAAATTAAAAAATTCAAGGGTTACCTTGCCTGGCAGAAACACCGGTGACCGATCGTTGCTGGGTAGAGAGAGCCCCGAACACATTTTGTACTATTCAAATGAAAACTCAAAATCCGAAACGATAGAAAATTTAAGGCGGGCGACTTTTTCCGAGCTTCCCACTGCAGCCTAATGACCCTGCTCAAATTGCGATTGCGAAAAGTAAAAGTGAAATGTTCATTTGCTATTGGTAACGTCACACATCAGCCGATGTGATGAAAAGATTATGCATTGTTTTCTGAGCCGGGTGTGTGCTCCGTATGGTCGGTCGGGGGAGATCCCGGCCATGGCCCGCTGACTCTTCCTGACTGGGAAGGCGGTGATGTCATATCTCTGGACTTCTCGGCGGTCAAGCCACGTATGGCTTACACGTAGCCTGTGGCGGTATGGCGGTGCGCAGCCTGCAGCAAGCCGCTGTGGCTAGTTTGCAGAATTAAAGCGGGACGGAGAAGTAATTGGTAGGCTTCGGCAGCCCACCTAGCATGTGATTATGCATAAGATGAGGAGGGAAAGATGTCATAGCTTCTTCGGAGCCGTAACAGACATTATTGCTTCGGAGCGATATCTGCACATCAGGCTTGCTGCTGCCAGATGTTTAAATGATCAGTATCCGATCAGAGACATGCATTCGAAGCTTAAAAAAAAGCACCATGACGACAGAGTGGGCTGCTGAGCCTTGAGACACGGCCCCGGGGAAAAAAACGACGTAAGAAAACTGAGGTGCAAAAGTGGTAGTTGGCCAATCAAGATGTATGTTTCAGCTGGAGGCGTAGCCGCGTATCCGCTAGCGGTTAGCCGGCATATAGCCAGCGAGCCACGCGGCTTTTTACGGGTCCCTTGCAAACAAGGGTTTTATTTCGGGAGTAGAATTTTCTTGCGTGATCCTTCTTGAAAGAAGCAGAAGCAACGCCGGAAGGCCTTTTCTCGTTGACTTTTAGTTTACAACCAGTGTTTCGGTCGTCTGCGCATGTCAGGTATTCTACACTATCATGTAATAAAGAAGCCTCAAAGAGGGTAAAAGCGATATCCGACATGCCTGGTCACAGGCCGACCGACGAAGGAACTAGCGATGGGAAAGTAGTGTGCGCAAACATGGCCATCAGTACACAATGCCGTGTTAGCGAGTTAACTATAGAAATTGGCTCAGCGAAAAGAAAGGACCGTGGCGATCAGCCTACACGGTTTTCGGAAGCCGCAGCCGGCGCCAGTGAATCTACTAGCAGTGCTGACATTGTCACAGAGGCTACAGGGGGGTGCTGGCTGCGCGACAGGTGTTGCCGTCTTTTTTTTCCTCGATCAATGATATAAAAAAGTATAAGCGTTACCTATAGCGACTGGGTTGGTTTTCGATTTATGGTTTTTTTTCTTCTTTTTTTTTTTGGTTTTTAAAACGTCATAGGTCAAGAGAAAATCTATCAAGAAATTTAATCTCACTTGTATCAATATTGGGCTTGACATTTTCAAAACACTTGAGAACCGACCTGTGGCTCTCAGGAGACGCTATGACGACATCCATACACAAACTGCGGCTTAACGTTTTCTACATGGACCACTCAGCTCTCAGGCACACTGAGCGGAATATGCAAAGACAGATACGACACCGCCAGATTGTCGCATGAGAAAAAAAAATGTGCCATTCGGAGAGTGGGAAAATAAAAGAATAAAATTAGAGTAAAAAAAACGATAAAGCATGCGAAATCCCTGTCGACAGAACAAAGGCGGGTCACACGTAACAGCGCACATGCACCCCGGCCGTCTCCTCCACAGCCCGATTTTGCTTGGACCGCTTATTCTACTGAAGCTGTAGCGGTATAAATGCATCGAGGAAGTAAGGACGCTTCTTATTCGGCCCTCAGCTGGCATTTATAGAGTTTCGCCTCGGAAGTACAAGGTCTTTGGAAGAGTAGAGATAGGGCTCACTATTTAGCCGGGTCAAAGGTTTTTTTTTGTTTCGCTGAAGCTGCTGAAACATTTGTTGCCGCGTGCCGCCTGAGTGCATCGGTCGATTTGAGCTCCACTGTTTCCGCCACAGACAACAAACCCCGCCTTTGTTGTCGAGACAGATAAAAAAAAAGGAATAAAAAAATACCTCTATACCAGCAATGCAATGCGAGGAAGGTCTTTGCTGGGAAACGAAAAGCCTAGTCCAAGTATGGAAGACCTCGAAGCGATGTCTCGCCTCCTTATCGATGCGCTGGCACGGCGAAGACAGTGTAGCTCGCGCAGACGTGCTAGGTAGCTCGAAAGGAAAAACAAAATGAAGAAGAAAATTTAGTAAAGTCTGCTCCGTACGGCTGCTGCTACGTAGCACCGTCCAGCAGTGGTATAGAAAAAAAAGGAATATTTCATTGGGGTTGCCCATCCCAAGCAATTGGATGCTTTGCATTCACTGCCGGGGCGAAAATAAAAGCAGAGGGGAGGGCCCCACTCCAGACGCGACGCCACGACACTATGAGCCCAGCCAATCGTGAGCCTTGAACCGGCCCTCCCCTACTGTTTCGCAACACGCAGGCTGCCAAAGTGCATTCTTTATCCGATTACTGGCAGACGCAGCGGTGTTTATATTTTATATTCCCAGTGGTATTATTTTATTCTATTTTCTATTTTCGATCGATCGCTCTTAATGACTGCTGTTCTCCGTCACACTATGACTATGCCGCTACTTCTTCTACAGACACTGACGCCACGTCCTTCGGTCATCATTTGCTCGTCTGTGGCGCGCCCTCCTTCTAGTGACGACGAGGCCTTTCCCCTCTCCCACTCATGACATGGGTCTTGGCCCGCCTACAAATACTGAGCGCCCTGCACCAGCCACCGACACCGCAAAAACTTGTTGTGGCTTGACAACGCTTTTTCCCTTCCCTCTTCTCTACCTTTCCAGCGGAAACCGTTAAATGCCAACGGGTTTTTTCAGGTTTGTCCTCTCTGTCCATGTCTTTCTTCTTTGCTTTTTGAGTTTCGAAGCACATTCTCTCCTGGCGACGGAGCCTACAAGCTTTTACTCCTACGTTATCACTCCCATGTTCCGCACTCCTCTTCTCGCTATCCCGCAAACCTTTTTTTTATTCTTTCGCCCTCTCTTTTCCCCTCTCATTTGTCAGTTGCCCTCCAGTGGCCTCTTTTCAAAGGGGTGTGCAGTTAGTGCCGCACAGGGACAGGCCCCAAAAAGTCGAGACACGCCGCCCCATGTCGGGGCTACGCATGACACCAACACGCGTGGTCCACATATCTGGAGTTCTCGAACCTCGGACTCAGCAAGCAAGTGCCTGCGCCGTCCTGCAGTTGATAGATTAGTACGGAGTATGGGAAGCCATGGGAGCGCGGACTGCACAGACGGGCCTTTGTCGAACAGCAGCAGCCCTCGTCTTCCTTCAGCTTGGAAGTCCAAGTCCTTCATGGTACCACTGATAATCCCGCGAGCACCCGCTACAAGGGCCGGCTAGACCAGACCGCTGAAGCCGCTGGACACTCTCCACTGGAGGCTCTTGTGCCTCCTCTGACATGCCTGCAACAGTAACAGTACTGTACATGCTGCACCTCAGTCGTGGTACTTGTGCTGCTGTTGTTCACAGGCGACGGATCGAGGTACCTGGTGCTGCGGGTTGGTCTGGTCTGGTTGCTTTGTACCACTCGGCCCCCACAACCACGCTGCCTGCCAACTGACTGCGGCTTTGCTCTTATACTCCTCCCTCGCTGAACACCGTCCTCGAGCAAATGTTTATCCTTCATTTCGATGCTTTCACGCCCACAAGAGACCATTTGATTCACTCAAACCTTTCATGACTTTGGGATTGGCCACTCGTTTTATTCATGCTCTTGCTTAACGGACCGTTTCCTTTCACCCGCTATTCTTCCACTCGCCGCGCATCCCTGCAAACGCCCACTCTACCCGCCGCATCTCGATTTCCACGCTCGACTTGCGATTATCTCGCTCACACTCCCTGACTTTTTTTGTTGCAGACTCGCGTCCATATTTCCTCAGATTGATCTCTATGAAGCGGTTCCCTGTGGCCAGAGTGCCTCATAGTCATATTACAAATAAAATAGTCAGAACCGGCAACCTTCAGCTCCAACCAGATTCGGTGGACCATCGCCAGCTCGCATATCAACTACAACAAGCCTTCCTCTGCAAAGGAGGATCCGGCCCCGCGACCCGACCTGTTTGCTGAATAACATCACTATCAACATATTCACCGCGAGCATGTTCAGTCAGAGGTAATTTACTATCCTCGATCCACCATGCTCATCAACTAACTCTTATAGAACGAGCTCACGAAAGCCCGGCGACGAACTGCTCGCCAATTTCCGCCAGCAATTTCCTCAGATAGGCGCAAATACAGCAGAGACCACCTCCTCTGGCATATCAGCAGCCGCCAACGCGCCAGCATCGACTACTGCTGCTGCTGCTCCGCCCATGTACGTGATGCAAGCTCAAACGACTTCGCCTGCCCAGCATGCTAACTATAATGGTGGTGGAAGCAGTATTCGACCAGAATTTCATGATCAAGATCCTACGCCACGGGCTAACAATGACCCTTGGCGCTTCACGCCCTCACTATTAGATCCAAACTCGTATGCCTTTGGCGCTTTCGGCCATGCTGGCTCAGGCCTCTACACTCCGGGTTTATCCGGCCCTCAACATATGTTTCAGTCACAGGCGGGCGACTTGCACACGCCTACCATGGCGATGCTGCAAGGCGTCACAACCCCTTTTGGTGCAGCCCATTCACTAGATTCCATGCCGCCGGGGCATGTCATGGAGTCTTCGGCTTTTCATAACGTGCCTGGGCAGCAGATACCTCCCTTTCAGCCTTATTTACAAGTCCCCAATCACAACTTCGCTCCAGCTCCGTTCGCGCAACAAGATACGGGATATGAAACCATGGACCAAGATCCTTCGCCCATGGGATCCGAAGAGCCTGATCCTAGCATGATGGGCATGCATCGCAAGCCGCACTTACAAACCACCACAGCTTCGCTAGGTCTACCACTACCACCACTAGCCGAGAAATTCCGATTTCATTCGACTCTCAATGCGGCAACAGCCATGGTGAAGCAGTCCGATGAAATTCCTCTTACCTATTTAAACAAAGGCCAGGCATATACACTATCCGTCGCCGATACGCAAGGTGCTATGCCCGTTCGGCCTGGTACGCGGTACAGAACCTTTATCCGAGTTTCTTTTGAAGAAGAAGAGCAGCGTACAAAACCCAACATATGCTGGGGTTTATGGAAGGAGGGCAGAGGTACTAACGAGGCGCATCAGCGCGGTGGCAAGCTGCAAGCTGTGGAATATGTCGAGGCCAGCCAACCGACTGACGGCGACGACAAGCGTACGCGTATCGAACTCGAGTCATCGTCATTCGACGGTTTCTGCGTCACATGGATTCCCGGTACAGCTGGAGCTCCGGAAGCTAATATTGCTGTTCGGTTCAACTTCTTGTCGACGGACTTCAGTCATTCCAAGGGTGTCAAAGGAATCCCTGTAAGACTATGCGCCAAAACGACACAGCTATCGGGGGGCGAAGGAGTGGCTGCCAACATCGATTCAAAAGCTGAAGTCTGTTATTGCAAAGTCAAACTGTTCCGAGACCACGGCGCTGAGCGCAAGTTGTCTAACGATGTCGCTCACATCAAAAAATCAATTGACAAGCTCACGCAACAGATCACGCAGGCAGAGAGCGGCATCAAGGACAACAAGAGGAAACGCCACAGCATCGCTTCCAAGGCAAGCGTCGAGCGCCCTGGCAAAGTACAAAAGCACAAGAGGACGTGGTCGGTATCGTCGAATCATTCGGCAAACGGCAACCGACACGTTGAAGACGATCTGCACTTTCGTCTACAAACACTTCACGACATGTTTTCCAGCACTCGCCCGATCAGTGTTCTGTTCTTGCGAGGCGAGGAGCAAGATGACATGGACTTACATCCTGTGTCGATGCCAGGGGATCTGTCGCCTACGACACGCGACGGCCGCAACTGGCAAGCACGGAGCGGTCATAGCTCAGTCAGCAGTTCTCTCATATCGCCCTCGCCAAGTTCGTTATCTCTAGCTTCGCAGTCGTCGACGGGGCCGTGGCAAAATCAAAATACCCGCAGCGCCGATCAGGTCACTGCAGTTGAGAAGACAGATGCTTCTGGCTCTCTCAGTGGGTGGATTGAAGCGCTGGGCGTGGATCCGACGTACAAGCCGCCGCCAGAATGCCGCCCCAAGCCGGTGGCTTGTTTTTACGTAGTGCGAGACGGCCTTCTCGATGCGGACAAGAAGCGAGAATATCATCGGGCGATTTATCTTTTTCAAAGGTCACTCACGGAACTTAATAATCAGATCGCAGCGAAATGGGGTCTAGACGGGACTCGAATCAAGCGAACCCTACATCAACTACCGAGTGGTCTCGAGGTGGAGATGGATGACGATGTGGTCAAGGAGCTCCGCGAAGGGCAAGATATGCGACTTGTGGTTGAAGAGACCGCTGCGCAGCCGAATGTCGAGTGGAAGATGTCTATCGAAGGGGAGGAGGCCAGTCAAGAAAAGTCAACGCAACATGGCGGCGGTCTGGTCCTGCGTTTTTCCTTCTAAAGCGCAGCGCGGAGACGCTGATGCTTTGCTCGGCGTTTTGCGAAGCAGGCGTCGCTGACTTTTGCTTTCTACCTTTGATTTCTTTCTTTTTTTTGCGCATACTTACTGATGGAGAACGACACAGCTGTTGATCCGTTAAGTTCGAATTTTCTTGGACATAATTTTTGTATTATTTGATGTCAGCGGCCGTTGGTTAAGACGGGAATGGGAGGCAACAAATATGAGCTGTCATGAACTCGGCTTACGAACAAAACTGATTTACAATTGCACGACGATGGTCAATGATAATGTACAATAACTAAGGATATCTGAAGGGTTTTGGAAAGCAACATGAAACTAGTGAACGTTGGCCAGATGACTGGTTCAAGCGTCCGATGCTCGAGGGGGCATAATGCATCATCAACAATATACCAATAATTGACTATGTTCTACACGCGTTGAAAGGAGGTTGTGTTGTAATGCGAAGGGCGTTTCGATGGCACGGCAATATATGGCTGAGGAGATTGACTGGACAGGGAGGGGGGGAAGCCCAGGGAGTCAGCTATATTATGCATGGCTAATTAATGTCGCCGGCGGTTAAGAATGGCAGGGAGTATGCATATGTAGTGAGAGCGATGGGGAGGCTAGATAGAGGTGGACGGGACGAGACACGGCCCAGAATGACGCGTCGGGCAAGTGATGATAATAGTGAAGGCAAAGACAATCGGATGTTGCCAAGATTGGAGGAGATGACGGGCACGAGCTAATTTGTTTCCTTAAAAAGGTGATTGAAAGGTGGCGGCGTCGTAGCTCGAAAGGAACAAAAAAGGTGTAATCATTTTATTTTTCTTTATTTTTTTAATGGCATGGCGAAATGAGCCAGGAGTTCTAGAGTTCGATCGGGGGCTTCTAATCATGGCCCCTTCAATCTCTCAGTTCCGTGATAAATCGAGTCCTTTTTTATTTTTGTTATTTTTTTTTTCCTTTTTTTTCCCTCTTCTTCCTTTCCTTTTATTATATTCCGAAACCACTTACGGGCGCCCGGCGGGTGTGTGTGGTTCCCTACCTGTGTAATAGGGCCGGTTTGGGGCGTGTGGTTAGTGGAAAGGAGAAACTGGCTACATTGGTGGAGATGTTGCTTTATATTTACGCGTAGGTAGATATAACAGTGTGGTGCTGAAGTTACGTTTTGAAAAAAGAAAAAAGAGGAAGAGTCACAAAAAAAAACAAAGAAGGCGATAACGGGAGAAAAAGGAAAGTTTAAAAGGCGGAGGAAAATGGAGTTGGGCAGTCGGAAAATATCATGTCTTGCATTTTTGGCCTTGTCGTTTGCCGATCTTTAGGGCTGGCGGCTCATCTCGCAGCAGCCCCCCTCCCTTTCTTCTGTGCGAGAGAGACGATCACGACTCTTGTCCGCTTACACATCGCTGGCGCTATGATGTTTTCTCTCTACAATACAATGGTTCTCGAATTAACATGACAACATTCCAGCTATAGAGTCCATTATAGAATACGCGGTTGAAGGGGCCATGTAGTAACTGACTTAGATATACATGTCATTACCACCATCACCACCTCCTCGCTCACCTCGCACCGCTCGGGACGTACTTCATGTACCGAAACACATAGTGTCCCCATTCTGCGTCCGGCGGCGGCGGCGCGCACGGCGCATACGCATCGAGATCCACGTCCAGGCTACGCGCCACCTCGAATCCGCACCGCTCGTACATGCGCCACGAGCCCTCGGACGCGTGCACCCAGGCGAACACGCCGTCTTCCTTCTCCTCGTCGCAAATGCGTGTGCCCCAGCGCAGCAGCGCGGCACCGACCCCGCGGCCCTGGAAGGCCGGCGCGACGGTCAGCCCGATGACGTACAGGCACCTAGTACCGGTCGGCATGGTCTCGCGCATCCACGTCTCCATGTCGGCGCTCGTCAGGGCGACGAGGCGCTGGACGGGGTCCGTCTCTTCCTCATCTTCTTGTAGCTGTTGTTGTTGTTGTTGTTTCCGGGGCGCTGGGCTTGCTCTCGCCGCCGGCTCCGCTGCCGGCAGCCCCACGCGCTCTTCAAAGTGCGGGAGCCGCCTGGGCGAGAAGCCGCGCAGTCCCCAGTTGCAGACGCCCATGGTTGCCCCGGTGGTCTCATCCACGGCCTTGAGCACGTAGCAGTTGCGCGACGCCAGATAGCCGGGCATGCTCTCGAGTGTGTGCTTCTCCATGTCGAATGGCTCCTTCTCGCCGAGAGCTTTCATCTGCGTCTGGCGGTCGCTCTCAAAGGCTTGCTTGGAGAACTTGGCGACGGCTGGGATGTCTTGCGGCTGGAGACGCTCGATGCGTACGTTGGTGGGGGGGGTCATTGTGCGGGAGAGGTGATTTTGCCTGCATTGCTCTCCTTCGCTTAGGCTATGAGCTTGAGATCGCGAAGCAAGGCTCGGAGAGGGGGGATGCTTCGTCCTATTTGAACTTGAGCGTGTCAAGAGTCGTGACCTTTTGTGCTTTGTCAGCTGGTAGAGGTTGCCGGCTGAGTCACTCGGTCGCGCTGACGGCGGCTATTGCGCGAGGCGCATCGTCGGCAATCTCCCATCGTGGTGTAGACTAAAGCTGCTAGATCTTTCAGAAAAACATCTACGCAGATTGACTGCAGCTTATTCTCACGAGAAAGCCCAAAAAGCATAGTTGACAAACAAACACGATGCCTCACCTTGCTCTCCGTTTGCCGCGTCGTGGCACCTGCGGCCCCACTAAAATCTCCAGCTTCACTGATCAATCGCGCTTCCAACTTTTTCCCATGCTTGCAAACGGCCTCCTCCAATCAACCAATACTTCTTTGTGAACCCTGACCACGAAAAATCACTCTATCTGCGTCAGGCAGCTCATCTCAGCCTGACGATACCCGCTAGCCGATTACACAAGCACGCTCCAACCGCGAAAGGATTGTATGCTCACTGCCCGCGCCTGTACCAGACGCCAGATATCCTCGCCGCGCGCCATGGCGTCCGCCTACGGCCATTACAATGGTGCCGGCAAACAGAAACGCAGCCAGTTCACAGTCACGGCGCTCGGCCGCTGGTCGAGCATCAACAAGAGTCTGCCAGGTACGCGCCACCCTGCAGCCGTCTGTCTCGAGGGCCACTCCGCCACCAATAGATACGAGACCTCGTGTAGACTGACGATTCGATGCAGCCGCCGACAAGATATCCGCTCTCCACATCTACGACTTTGACAACACACGTGTGTTTACAAATTTCCTTTGTTTGCCATCCCGGTGTCCGACTTGCTGACCCATCATCAGTCTTCAAAACACCACTTCCCAATTCCGCGTTGTGGGCCTCCCAAACCATCGGCATGCTGTCCAAGCAGGACGCATTCATCAACAGCGGCTGGTGGCACGATCATCGCATCCTCGGCGCCGTTGGCCTCGGCGTCGATAAGGAGGAGGCCCGCGCCTGGGAGGGATTCTGGAACGAAAAGATCGTCGAGCTCGTTCGCCTAACCATGAAGCAGCCCGACGCCCTGTGTGTACTTCTCACGGGCCGTTCCGAGAAACGCTTCGCCGAGTTGATACGTCGCATGACAGCCAGCAAGCACCTCGATTTCGACATGCTCTGCCTCAAGCCACAGGTCGGCCCTTCGAGTCAAAAGTTCAGCAGCACAATGAACTTCAAGCAGGTGCTGCTCACCGAGCTCATGGAGACGTATCATCATGCCACCGAGATCCGCATATATGAGGACCGGCCCGCCCACACAAAAGGCTTCCGCGATTTCCTGGACGAGTTCAATGCAACACAGCGCACTCAGCCGACACGAGGGCCGATACAGGCTGAAGTTGTACAGGTCACTGATACACAGGCCCTTCTGGATCCCGTCGCCGAAGTCGCCCAGGTGCAACGCATGGTCAACGAGCACAACGCAGCCATGTCCAAGCAGCCGGGCCATCTACGCCCCAATGCGCTCCACATCAAAAAGACCGTCTTCTTCACCAGCTACGTCATCGAGCCGGCTGACGCCAAGAGGCTTCAGCAGCTCGTTCAGCTTCCCAAGAAGAAAAATGCCAATGACGCCCTGCGCATCCACGCCAACAACATAGTCATTGTCCCTCGACCGTGTCCTGAGCGTCTTCTCGCCAAGGTGGGCGGCCTCGGCAGCAAGATGACATGGCAGGTCAAAGGCACCGCGTGCTATCAAGGCAGTGTCTGGGCGGCGTGTGTGACACCCGTGCCGCCAACCGCTACCTACTACACCGAAAGCTCGATGCCCCTCGTCGTTCTGGCTCTCAAAAAGGGCGCGCGGCCCGCAGATGCCGGCAAGATCAATACATGGTCGGCGCTCTCGCCCGAGAAGCGCTTCACGTTCACGACGACAGTAGGAGAGCGGGCGATTCTACGCGTAGAATCCAGTGACCCGCGGCAGGAGGAGTATGAGGGTATTTTTTCGACAGCGAACCACAATACCCCGGGACAGAAGAGGCCACATCAAGACGATAACCAAAGCCAATTACACATCGAGCAGAAGAGCGGACACAACAAGAGGAAGCACAACGGAGACGACTGGAAGCCGTCAAAACAGCCTGCCGCCGTGCCGAGAGGCGGGCACGCGAATCAGGGCGGCGGGAACAGGGGCCGTGGTGGCGGTCGCGGCGGGGGCTCGTCAGGTCGTGGCCGTGGCGGCAACAAAGGTCAAGGTGGCAAGGGAGGTGGCGGAAACGGAGGCGGTGGGGGCCGGGGTCGTGGCGGGTACGCGCATTATCGGTCTCTAGACGATGTCGGGAAGAATGCGCCGGCCGAGGTCAACTACGACGACACGCATCCGCCGGCAAATGCTCCTACGGGGCCACGCGGGCGGCCACCGCAAAACGGTACCGACGCGGCAGTGAATCTGCAAAACTATTATTGAGACGAGAGAAACGCGCTGTCTTTCGCTTTTAATGCCGCAAAGTGCTATAGAAGGCTTTGATACGTGAGAAGCTTGGTAACTCTACTACCCGTCGTTGCTAGTTGGAGAGGAAAGGAGGGAGAAGCGGGATCTACTGTGATGAAGTGGACGGGGGACGTCAATGTCGACTACATGTATGGAACGGTCGGCCAATGGACGGACTACTTTGGCGTTTGGGGTGATTACTTTCAGTTTACTATCCTGTGCTGAGGTTGCCAAGGCTGGCGCTTGTTTTTCCATCTTGCCAGCATTTATGTTTGGGTCAATTTTAACGCGTCCGATAGTATCCAGGCGGATGTGCTCTTCATATTTCAGAGCGTCGTGATAGGGTTCATGCACAATGTGATGCCGCCGCAGCTTACTTTGGTGCTGACATACCAGGACATTTCTCGTACCCCAATGTCATCATGAGATGTCATCCGCTGTGCACTGCATGGTTACACCCCGTTTTCGGAAGGTAAGCTTTTTTACCAGCCCCGGATCTCTTGTCAGGGTTTATTAAGCTAGGCTTTATTCGTCATCATCATCATCATCACTATCCTCATCGTCGTCATCGTCCTCCTCCTCTGCGTTCTCCAGCCACTCCACCAATACCCTGCACTTATCCTTGAGCGCCGCCATGGCCTCGCCCGCCACCGCGCGCTCGTCCTGCCACCAGGCCAGGATGCCGTCCTCCTCGAGCACGTCCAGCGCGTACAGCTGCTGCATCAGCGCCGCCAGTAGGGTCCCCGCCTTCGCGGCGTCGATGCCGCTGCCGCCGCCACCCGTCGTCGGGGGGGCCGTCGCCGCTTCGCGCAGCGCCGTCTGCGTGGCAAGGATGAAATTGACCTGCTCCGCCTCGCCGCCGCCCACGCCCACCTCGCCAACAAACTTGACCGCGCCGCCGCGGGCCGTCAGTGCCGTCTCAGCGGCTTTGCTGGGCTCCAGCGGGGCTCCGCCGGAGGCCTGCTCGCCGGTCACGAGCTCCGCGGCGCGGTGCGCAAAGGCCGTCGCCACCGCGCGGCGCATCATGTCGTCGGAGGCATTATTCGCAAGGCGCAAGCCCATGAACTCGAGCTTAGCTGAGTCAAAGTCGCCCGTCTCTGCGCGCAATGCGTCGAGCAGGCCGTGGACGGCATCAGCATGGAACGACTGCTTGTCTGTCGCTGCCACATCTGGGTCCTCGCCGAAGCTGGCGGCGCCGGCGGCGAACTCGCTGTCGTCGCTCGAGTAGACCTCCGAGGCGAGCGTAGAGACGGAGGAGGTGGAAATGTTGAAACCCGCCACGGAGTATACGAGTGACTGCTGAAGGCGCGCGGGGTCGTGATCCTCAAGCTCATCAATCTCCGGGTCGTGGAAGGCAGCTCCTATACCGTCGGCGCCGACAAGGGTTGCATCAGAGGCAGTCGCTTGTCCAGCAGGCGATAGGGTAGAAATGGCTGAGTTGGCGGGCACGATGACGTTTTCGCCGATATGCACACCAAAGGAGAGTAGCGACCCTGAGGAGATCGTGGCTCCCGGGCCAATTTTTGTGGCATCAGCCAAGATGGCTCTCGTGACCTTGGCCTTGTCCTCAATTGTGGCATCGTTCCATATAAACGAGTCGGATACTGTGACACCGGTACCAATAACACAATCGTTGCCGATAATACAGTTCAATATTGTGCTTCCGGCGCCGATTGTCGTGTTTGCGCCAATGATGGAGTTGCGCAGCGTTGCGCTTGAGGCATGGCAAGCGCTCTGCTCAATGACGACGTGGTTGGGGTGCGGGCGGTATGAGGACTTGGGAGAAAGATTGTTTTCGGGAATGAAGGGAAACGTCCAGCGGCCGAGTACATCGCGGCTGATGGCGTCGTACATCTGCAAGTTGCTGGCTCGCGCGGCATAGCCATCCTCAAGAATGTGAGCGTAGATCATCTTGCCGTTGAGCTCCCAGTCCTTGAGCACGCCGTGTAGAAAGTTTCGGCGAGGAAGCTCGTAGTCGAAGCTTTCCGACCACAGAGCGAGCACCTCGGGTGTGCAGATGTCGATCTGGGCATCGATGAGATCGGCGCGCAAGTCAAAGTCGGTCGACAGCTCTTCGGGGATGGCCGGGTCGAGCATGGCGTAGCGATCGCTGCTGAGCGGGCTCATCTCATCGTAGTGTAGGCAGCGCTGGGTCTTGTTATCGACGACGAAGACGGGCGTGATGCCGTTGGTCTTTGTGCGGTGGTTGTCCTGGCCACCGCTACGGAGCACGCAGGTCATGATGTTGAAGGCGCTCTCCTCCCGGCGCTTGCGATGGGTGGCCAGGACGCCGTCTAGCATGATGTTGGCGACGAGGTCGCCGTGTACCAGGACAAAGTCGCCGTCAATGAGAGACCGCGTGTCGAGATCGCGGAGGACGTCGCCCGTGGAGCGTGCGTCCGCCACGCGAATGAACTGGATGAGTGAGAAGGGAGACGATTTGGAGGCGGTCGACCATCGCGATCGGTTGATGTGATCCTCCACGACGTCGGTGTTGGCGCCGCAGTAGAGGTAGACCTGGTCAACGCCGTTCATGGCGAGGAATTCGAGGGTATACTCGATGAGGGGGGTGTTGCCAAGCGGGAGAAGACACTGCTTTCAGTCAGTGACGGCTCGACATATGTGGCTAGACAAGGTGAGCAACTCGGTAATCGTACTCTCGGCTTGCCCACTGTGAATGGCTTGAATCTGTCTTGAAAGGAGTCGGCGAGGATCTGGAATAGAGAGCTCTTGGTCAGAACGAAAAGTACCCCGCGAGCGGCGGCTTTGACTGGTACAGACCACGGCCTGCAGGACGTCCTCGCCCTTGCTTTCCGCGCCCGACTTGGCGGGTTTCTTGGCCTTGCTCGAGGCAGCGCTGTTCTTCCCCTTGTGCGACATGATGGCGCGACAAGAAGAAGTGGTGAAGGATGCGATGCGCGGGCCGGGGTAGACTGTGACAGACGTGACGGCGATGGGCTGCTGTGACTCAAAAAAAAAAAAAACCTTGGTGGGCTAGATGGAGCCTTGCAGTCGCCGTCAGTGAGGAGTAAGAGTGGTGGGTGGGCTTGCATTGGGCGGAAACTGACCTACCCTAGAGGGCAAGTTTGCTCAAATCCTGTCCTGGCATTAACCTCACCGAGTGGAAATATTATATTTAAATTATCGATTTTGCTGGAAACCCGCGATGACCGAGTTTTCGATGGAGTCTTGATGCAATTTTCACGTATACTGTCGTGCGGTGAGCTAGAAACGACAAAGTAAAACCACGATACCCCTGACAACCTACGAGATGGCACTGCACGGGTACGGCGGACAGTATATTCTACAACATGGAATTGATAGAGACATGATACGAAGACTAACCAGAACTGTAACCATACCAAGATAGACAACCACTCATCCACAACCCTAGGACTATGTCTACGCAAGTCAACGCAGGAGTAGAACGCCTAGCATGGACAGCTCGCTTGAGTGCTCGGCGAGTGCAGGCGGCCTCTGTCGATCGAGAGACTATTACAGTACTACGTCGAATCAGCCAAATCCACGGCCCAACAACCAGCGGTCATATCGACATGTATAGCATGCAACATTCCCCTTTCGTTGGGCGCAACTTGTGTAGATGCGTGTTGGCCGAGGTGGTAGTGAGTTGCTTTTCGGCCGACCAACTGCCCAGCCAAAAATAGAAACCCAGCACAGACAGGGAGCGTCACGAGGCAAGGCAGGGTATGGGGTGTCTGAGACAGAGACAGGGGTCATCTGGTGTTTGTCGCTGCAGCAATGCACGATTCACCACAAATGGATAGATCGGTGTTATTTGTCACAGTTCGGCCGTGCGGCATCTGTCATGAGAAAAGGGATCATGCACGCAGCCATCTCTGTGACATGGTGGTGTGTGTGTACCATACACGGCTAGATCCGAGGATCGTTGATTGCCGTAATTTACGTCCAGCTTCGCAAGCCGCTCTTTTCGTCCAGAAACAATTCGGACGGCAGTTGGATCTCGGCGCGGCGATCGTCGGGGGGGGGGGCTTCATGCGCTCTTTTCGATATGGCCGGCTAATAATGCATCAGAGGAACGTGACTTTTTGACCATAACAGGGACTTTGATGAATTCAGTCACTCGTCGTTGTGGGTGCTTCTGCCTGGCTAGCGGAGCCGCTGGCGTCCTTTGTCTTTTGGGATCGCAATGAAAACAGGGCAGGAAATCGAATCTCTCTGCACAATAAAGCATTAGAGCCATGGGCTAACGACCATCTCGGACAAGAGGGTGAAAAATGGAACAGAGGGCCGAGCCATTGATAGACCGCAGCATGGCAACGTTGCAAGGCTAGCGCTTCTTGGGGGCCGATAGATCAAGGACAGGACAGGACGTGCGTGCTGGGTGGGTGGATGTATTTATGCCTTCTGTCGCGATTGCTGTGCAGGGCTAGGAAGCGTCAATATCTCGTTCAGAACGAGGCGGAGCACATGTACAGTAGGTGATCCGATGAAGTCCTCTACTTGTTTTCCCGTCAGCGGTTAGCCGCCCGAGACTGCGAAGGGGCAACGCACCGTTTGCTACGGCGCTGCGGGTGACGAACCTGGTAGCATGGATTCTAGAGGAGAAATAAACAGTAATAATAATACTAATATTAATACTAATATCAATAAATATGAAAGAGCATCTGTAGTATCGTGATGACCACAATCGGGGGCGCTGATTCAGCCGCTCGCTGGCTGTGGGATGACGACGGATGTGGGAGTGAAGTAGATGGCAGAGGGGTGTATAAGGTGGTGGGGATGATGAGCAGGCGGTTCGGGGACCGGGCGATTACGCGACGATAAAAGGCAGACGCTCAATGTACATCTGCTCGTGGGCCCTTATTATGTACTTACTGTCCCTGCCACGAGGACGACACTGTTCGCTCGGGGTGCTCGCCCACTGCCGGGTGCTGGATGGGGGATGATGGGAGGACGCTGTGTGACGTGATGGATGTAATGTTGGGGACGTTGTTTACGCAAAAAAAAAAAAAAAAAAAAAAAAAAAAAAAAAAAAAAAGTCATTGCACTCGTTGGGCTGAGTTCGTAGCGGCGAAGACGACGCAATGTATTTTGGGTTCCATTCCTCCGAAAATGAATCTTGCCGAGATGCAGTCATCTTGACATGGAGGATTGATGTCATTCTCTAGCCCGCAGGTCGTACCGGCTGGTAACCTGAGCGCCGTGACACCCACTCTAGTGTTACTGCACCGTCGCAGTGGTGTGGTGTTTGGTGCCCACCGCAGCTGTAGAAGCACTGTAGCCAATTGCTTGTGGACGCCGTACTGCACCTTCGTGCTATCTGCACCCGCTGCCTGGCCACGGTACATGACACGCGGTACCCACTGCAAGTACCGGGCCGGTTGGTGGGCGTCCTAACCTCTACTGTAATGTACCTGGTAGGTGGGTTTTTAAGTTAGTACTAGTACCTGTTGGTAGTATGCCTGTAGAGGGGCTGGCCGGAGTTGAAATGACAAAAGTAACCATTCCCGTCTCCAGATACAGACAGTGTGTACTCACACCTATTCTGAGGCGTTAGTCGGCTGTTTATTTTGCCACCCACACATCTCTCTACTCGTCGTGTTTCTCCCCTCTCAAGATACAAACACAGCGGCTGAGCGACGCAGGACTGTAACACTCTTCTCTCTTTTTTTTTTTGTTTTGTTTTTTTCTTTTCTTCTTTTTTTCTCTCCGCTTCTTCTTGTTTTCTCTCTCGCTTATGGTCCAGTCACCATTTAGCTGAAATTCATTGTCTGAACTGAAGCCTGGCCACACCAATCCTCCATCGCCCCGGTCTTGCGAGAGGTCCTTTCCTTCACCCACTTATAGGCAGTACCTACTAATAGCTGGATGTCCGAGGTGTACTGTACCTGTACGCACAACGTACAGACTAGTATGTACCTACAGGTACTAACCTACCTCTGTACGGCTGTTTCCTGATGCACATTACCTACCGGGTACCCTAGTACGTTAGTAGTAGTAGTACTCCGTACGCCGTACCTACTGAGCACTGGTACAGTACTAACCCACTGTACTGTTGCGCCGTCTTCAATCCCTGCTAAAGACGTCTTGCCGCTCTTCCTACCCTCGTCGTCTTGGAAAACTGTGGTCCGTTCAAATATTATTTCTTTATCTTCTTGCCGTCATCTAGAGCATTGCGCTTCTCTCGAGGTTAACCTCTTCGTGCGTCGTCTAAAATCCCCATGTCCGGGTGCGATTCTCTCACCCGCCCTGGCCGACTGTCAAGCTCCCTTTCTGCGCCGTCATTTTGATCAGCATCCGCCGTAACTATCCGGTCGCCCATAATTTTTTTTCTCCACGTTGTCGACAGAGACGAACGAACACTTCTCTTCCTGACTCTCTCTCTCTCCCTCTCTCTGACGCCAAATTTTACGTCTGCGTCAATCTTCTTCTCTCTCGAAAGATTCTTCACTATCCCGCTACATGTCGTCCTAACTGGCACGCATTGTTGTCTCTCTTTTGCCCGCGCCCTCGCTTAGCCTGTTCGTCCCGTCGGCGTTTCCGACCGTCGATTCCGCGACTCTGACCTCGCCATTGCGCTCGCCTCAGCCGCTGTGCTGTCATCGCGACATATCCCCCAGTCCACAATCAGTTGACTCCCGACCTCTTCTTGTCGCTCCGCGCAATCTCGCTCCCGCCCACCTTTTCTACCGAAGTGAACGTACGCGCACACGCTTCTTGAGCTTGCGTGTCTACTGGCCCCTACAACCTCTTCGTGTGTGGGCGGCGCCTCCGCGGCCACGTCTCCGGCTGCAGCATATATCTTTGCAACGCAAGGTACTCTCACATCATGTCGGGCGCAGACATGGGCACCGCGCAAGCGCAAGGATCTGCTAGCAACAATGCCAGCGAATTTGTAAGAACGAGTCACGCCTTTTTGCAATAGTCACTGTGGAAATACTGATACGATGGTCCTAGGTTCGCAAGCTGTTCAGGTACGACGTCGGCGCCGTTGCTATCGCTCCTGACCCGCGCTGATATGGTTGCAGGATGCTCGAGGACCCTTCCCATCAAGATGTTGCGCGATGGGGAAAGGGCGGCGACTCCTTTGTCGTTGTCGAGGTACTAGCCAACCCACCACCTTCCACGTTCCGCGTTGATCGCCCAGCATCGAACAATATTGACCCAGTCTAATGTAGAGCGAGAAATTCACAAGATCGATTCTTCCCAAGCACTTCAAGCACAGCAACATGTCGAGCTTCATACGTCAACTCAACAAATACGACTTCCACAAAGTCAAGCCCACCCCTGAAGCGGATGGATCTCCTCCGAGTGGTAATGTATGTACACCGTCATAGTCGCTTGTCATACGCTTGATGCCGCCTTTGCAGCAAGAAGTGCTCTGACGAGTCCAATATAGGTACTCGAATTTAAACACCCGTACTTCCGAGTGGATAGCAAGGATGATCTCGACAATATACGTCGTAAAGCGCCCGCCCCGCGAAAGGCACAGCCCCACGAGGACTTCACAACAAGTCAACACATCAGCGTCATCTCCGAACAGCTCACCGCTACACAGCAGCAAGTTCAGCAGCTGCAGGACTTCTATGCCGAGGCCTCCCAGACCAACCGGCTTCTTGTCAATGAGGTCTTGACCCTTCAGAAAATGGTCAATGCACAAAAGGCTGCGCAACACGAAATGCTGAATTATCTGTCACTGTATCCTGGTCGCGCCAATACCATGATGAACCGCTCGATAGCCCCTAGTGGCGGAGTGTCACAAACCGACGGTGACGAATCCGCCCCCGAGCTGCGGAGAGCTCGCGAGCTACTGGCTAGCGTCGCGCCTGATGCTATCGCTGACCGCGAACTCGAGCGTCTGCACGATGTATATGGTCCCCTGCCCGACTCGAGCGCCATGGCGCCGCCCGTCTCGATGCCCATGCTGCACGACCCCATCGCCGATCTCACTCGGTATCCTGTCTACCCCGTCGGTCAAACAGTGGGCATCGATCCTTTTGCCGCCGACCACATTCAGAAACTTCCCTACGCCATGCCTACCGATGCTGCCGCTGCCAGCGCGCTGGCCGATTCCCACAACCATCCCCAACAGCATACTCCGACGTCAACCCCCGCCGCAGCCTTGCCGACCGTCGCGGCTGCGCACACGAGAGAAGCCCCAGCCATATGGGGCGTGAAGAAGCCTAGCGTATTTCTTGTTGAAGATGATCCAACTTGTGCCAAGATTGGCATCAAGTTTTTGAAGTCCATGGGCTGCGAAGTCGAACACGCGGTAAGTCAAGTATTTGAGTAGGGCTGAGCAATGAACGCCGAAGCCTCCGAAAGAAGGGAAGCTGACAAGGGATAAGCCCGACGGTGCCGTAGCGTATACTCGGATGAATTCTCTGCCGCATGACCAGTTTGACCTCATCTTCATGGACATTATCATGCCCAAGCTTGATGGTGTCTCGACCAGCATGTATATTCGACAACAATGTCCGGGAGTAACGGCACCGATCATCGCCATGACGTCAAACATTCGTCCAGATGAAGTGAATGGCTATTTCGCGCATGGTCCGTGGATAGACGAATGTGTACTCTGCGAGTTTCCAGCTAATAGTGCGACAGGAATGAATGGCGTTCTCGCCAAGCCCTTCACAAAAGAAGGCATGCTAAAATCTGTCAAGACCCATCTCGCCCACCTGCTCAAGAACCCGCCACCGGCCGACGGAGCGGGGGCTTTCATCATGCCCGCCATGGCATTTATGGACGGCGCGGAGCCTGTCAAGCTGGAGACGCAAACGACAAGCTCAGGAACCGCCTGGCCCAACAATGGCATGGCGCAGACCGACGTGGATCACGGGTTCAGCATGGTCGGCAACGGTGCAGCGCCATTTCCTATGGCGGGAGCAAATCGTCAACAGTTTTCATCAGATTTGGAACGATCGTCGGCGAGGATAGCTCATGATCATGAAAGCCCTCCCATCAAGCGACAACGAGTGACGCATTCTCAGGGCAATTTTGCACAATGAATCTAATGAAATGACGTTTTTGTGATTTTCCAGCTGCGTGGACCAAGAAATAGAGATGATGCTAAGGAAAGCACTGCGCGTGCACCAGACGAGAAGACAGGAATGCGAGAAAGGAGGCAAAGAGGGGAAACATAAACTACGACTGGTGTGGGAGGATGCCTCTTTATTTTAGCATGACTTTTCCATGTTCTGTCTCTTGGTCGGCCTGACTTTCCTTGTTCCGGGTCGATTGCGGTCTGGACCGGCTTTTCATCATGAGGGTGGAGTTTTTGGAGTATGTTTTTTTTTAAGGCGTTTTGGATACCGCACCCACCCATCCTGACATCATCAAGAACTATACACATGCACAATCCTTTTCTAGGGCGGCACCAGTGCGGTTTCTTCGTTCCTTTTGCCCCTATATATATATATACTTACATATCTCTGGCGAGCTCCAAGGAGGAGGGGATGGGGATGAATGAAATAAGGGGAAAAGTATAGCACAGGTCTTGTATACGTATGAAAATTCTCAATTGCATAAAAAGCGTAGTCAGTCTTGTCATATTTTTTTTGTCGTTGCTTACAACAAGACCTACTTCTTTCATGAAGAAAAAAAAAAAAAAAGTCAGTTTCTTCCTCGTCGTGAATGGGTCTCTGTAGTGCTGGGCTCCGTCCGAAACAAGGCAGGAAATCTAGAACGAATCTGTTTGCTTGTGATACCCCTCTTTTCCGTGCAACAAGAGTGTAGAGATTGATTGGGAATCCGTAGATCCTGGCTGGTCTAGAAGGCGGTCGATGAAGAATCCTGATATATAATTAGGTGGCGTTGCCTTTTCAAGGAAGCCGCGTTATACCCGGAGTCCAAGGTTGCAGTACCCGTGTTAATAAAGTAAGATATATCTTCCTCCCCCCTTTCCCTTCCGTACATCAATCTAAACCTTGGAAAGTTCCTAGCAAGCAACAAAAAGGAACAAACAAACAAAGACATCATGGCCGCCAAAAGTCCTCCTGGGTAGTCTATCGAAATTCAAACGTGATTCGTATGCAATGATTCAAGTCCTCTCTCTAGTATTCCCCGACATCATAAGTTTTCCTCTGAAAAAGACCCAAGAACAATTTACTCTTCGTCTTCTCTCGCCTTTTCCATCGTCTCGTGGCCCGTCTAAGCCCACTTGCCCAAAACGCTCATGACAATGAAGCCGCCAATGAGCCCGAAGCCCGCGACACCCACAGTCAGGGCATTCGCATCAGCCAGCTCGGCTTTCCTACCGTGAGAGCCGACCATCCAGTCGCCAGCCCACATCTCAACAACGCCTACCCAGACAAGGATACCAGCGGACAGGGCATCAAGAGTCCCGATGGCGATAATGGTGGAAGGGTCGTTGCCGTTGAAGCGTTGAAGAACGCCGTTGCCAATGGCCATGCCGAGGGGTGTGACGAAAGCGAAGAGAGAGGCGAGAGCCATCTTCTTCTTGAGAGAGAGACCGGCGCCGGCGCCGAAGCCTCGAGCGATCAGGGCCGTATGGGATGTAGGAGCAGTGACGGTCTGGGATTCACCGACAGGCTTGCCAGTGGCGGTATTGGACTCGGAAGAAGAGTCTTGGTGTGGGTTGGTACTTTCGTGCGGGCCATGGATGTCGCGTGCGGTGCCAATCGTGGCAATACGGGTGCCGAGGGCGAGACCTTCAAAGATCTGATGAAAGAGGATGACGACGAAGAGGGTGATGAAGTACTGATCGGCGGCTACTACAAGAGTAAGTCCGATCACTGAGCGTACGAGCGTTAGTATATGATACCAAGGGCCTGGTATTAGATCTCATCTGCGCGTGCTGCTTACGGAGTGAGTGGAAGAGAATGCCGGCCTCCAGAACGAGAATGGTGACTACTTCGGCAGAGAGCAGCGATTGGGACTTTTCTTCCACGGAAAGTCTGGCGACAGACTTTTCCTTGGAGAGGACGATGCGGTGGCCGACGTATTCGACAACGAAGGAGAGAAAGAGACCAGCCATGACAATGGCCGACGTGGTAGACTCGTAGCCTAGTTCTCCGAGGCACTTGTTGTTGAACATGAGGGAGGCGTGTGTGTAGATCTATTCATGGTCAGCAGAGTACCAATCTGAACGTCCTCAGTAGATATCAAGTGTCACTGACATGAACAAACGCAGTCGAAATGACAATGCCGGTGCCAAACTGCTTGAGAAAGGTGAAGACTAGAGACAGCTTTTTGCCCATGGCTTTCTGTAGAAAGAGGGGACCAAAGACGCCCAAGGCGCTGGTGGCAAGAATGACAAAGAGGAGACCGACACGCAGATTCACATTATAGCTGCGCTTAGGAGCATTACATTTGGGCTGCTGGCTCTCTCCCTCGCCGGCGCCGACACAGTGTCTGGGCAGGTTTAGTTAGATATGTGACCGGGGGGGGGGAAAGAGGCAAGGAGTGGCACATACTCTACGCCAGCGTGAGAATGACAGTGAACGTTGCTGCCAGTTTCGCCAGTGTGGTCGTGGTCGGTGTTGTTGTGATCATGGTCATGATCGCCGGCAGCTGGAGTGGTGGCAGGGCTATCTGGGTTTTCGGCGAGCAGCTCGTCGCCGTCAGGGGCGATGCAGTAGCTGAAGATGAAATGTCAGGGGATGATGTCAAGTCTCTGAGAGGGCAGGGAAGGGAACAAAAAAAAAGATCTTTTCTTCTTCTCCTTCGATTCTCGCTTCTAGACTTACAGAGAAGAACCGTGGTTGTGGCAACCCGTGAGGCTCGAGGGTAGATTGGTGGTGGCGGTCGGTGTGGTGTGGACGAGATATTCAGCATCTCCGTTTATGCAAAACCTTGAGAGACTTGTTAGAGAAGAGAAGCAAGTGTCTCTGTAAGTTCTAAGCATACATCTGACTTCCATGCAAGTGACAGCTGGTGATGGCTGTTACTGGCGGCGCGGACGACGACTCGACGGCAGCAGCAACAGCAGCAGGGTCCGGCGCCGCTGTTCGCATGGGATGAGATGCTGCGGTCACGGCAGTTGCCCCGAGGGCGGCGGCCGCGATTATTCTAGATAGCATGGCTTCTCCTCTTCTGACTGGTCCTTCTGGATTTTGTCCCTTTTTTTCGTGGTTTCGCCAACTATCAGCTCGTGGTCTAGGACCAGGTCGGAGAGTAGGTAATAAGACGACTGGCGATGCTCCGAAGGGAGTAACTTAACGCCAGTATTTTCTTATCCGATGACACTGGGGGTTGATACTCAAGGAATCTTGAAGCAAATAAAAACCGTATGTCGAAGTCAGTGGCGCACTGAACCACGCGAGGCGATTAAGGTTTCTATACAAGTCTTGGTCCCGTCTCGTGGCCGATGGAGAGTTGAGCCGCAGTGGACATGTATGGCCGGGTCGATGGCTTATTCTGGTGTTTGTCCGGGCTGGTCCTTTTGTTTGTTATTTCCTTAAAAATTTAGAAAAAAAAAGACTGCCAGTCTCGGGGAGAGGAAAAGAGAAAAGCTGTGGAAAGTCGGGTTGCTGATTTGTTGCTTTTGGCGGGCAGCACTCCGCTTCGGAGATGATCTCTGTCCATCCTTTCGCCGGGCCTCGGGGTGTGAGAGAAAATGAGAGAGAGAGAGAAGACTTCTGTGGGCTGTGAGCGACCCTGATGGGCAAGGATTTCATGTTCGCCAAGGTGTCGCCTCACGAGGTACGAGGAGCGAGGGAGGAAGTAGTGGTCAGTGAGGACCTTGATGGTTCATGCCAAGATGAGGTGGCTTGACGTCTAAACAGATGGGGAGGCAAAGGCGTGCGGCAGCGGCCACGCTATTGGAGACACGGGGTCGGCTCGGTGGTTTTTTTTTTTTTTTTTGCGTCGAGAATGAATGGTCCGATCTTTTTAAAGTTGTGAGAATAAATTTCTTTGTTGTGGTTTATTTTCTTGTCATCCCTTCACACGTGTGAACGTCTGGCTATCAGGTGCGTGGACAAGAAAAAAGCGAGCGGTCCGCACGCCTGCTAGGAGGTACTATGTACTGTACCTTCGTGGAGATGCCGCCCGATACTTTTGTCCAAACTCATGGCTCCTCAAGGTACAGTACTGTACCTGTTTCTTGGTGGCCGTGTGGCTGTGACTCGGCATGGTGAGCGCCACGCTCCACAACGGTTGCTTAAGCTTGGGCGGTATGATTGATACCACAGCTGCAGCCAGCTTACACTCTGCGGCCAGTCTTGCAAGATGACCACTTCGCGAGCATGCTCAACCTTTTGATGCAGAACCTGAATTGTGACTGATGCCACGAATCAACTTTGTAGAGAATTTCATCTTGCCAAGACTGCTCAAGTCTTGACGATGCAAGCTGTGATGAATTTCCATTGTCTCTGCTGGTCACAAGAAAGACGACGATTTCCATAGGCTTCACATCCGTAAGCTGCTTCTTGTCATTTAATCTCACATTCTCTAAACATATATATAAAATAAAAACGTGACCCCATGATTTGGAAATAGCATCATTGGCTGCACACCCCGCATATCCGCCTAGTTCCCGCGACGTGCTGGTTTCGCGTCGCCACTTTAGCAGAAGCCACTTAAAATTATCCGTCCATTCACTCCTTCACACGTCGAAGCGCGTCGCCTCTAGCACCCAGGTCACTCAAAGCTTCGCCCTCGGCCAAGGACATCGGCAACCACCGCTCGACGCGTAGGGACCGATTCATCACCATGGCTTCCCGACCAGAGCTCAAAGTACTAATACTCTCCAATCTCGTGGCATCGCTCCGCCGATTGATGCTGACCATTGACTTCCACAGCTCGACGATGAAGGCGGCTTCATTCGCTTCTTCAAATCACTCCCCACCGTTGCTCAGGACACCGTTCGCATATTCGATCGCGGTGACTGGTACACTGCACACGGCGACGATGCCAATTTCATCGCAAAGACCGTATGTCTCTTATTGAGTAACGCAACAAATACTCATCCCGCCATCACTGACGCCAGCACCAAAGGTTTACAAAACAACTTCCGTCGTTCGACAGCTCGGCCGAAATGATAGCACCGGCCTCCCCTCCGTCACCATGACCGTCACCGTCTTTCGCCAGTTCCTCAGAGAAGCCCTCTTCAAGCTCGGAAAGCGCATCGAGATTTGGCAGAGCCCCAATGGCCGCATGAACTGGAAGTGCGTCAAGCAGGCCTCTCCTGGAAATCTGCAAGACGTCGAGGAGGACCTTGGCGGTCAGATTGACTCTGCCCCAATGATCATGGCCGTCAAGATCACTGCCAGGGCCTCCGAGGCCCGCTCCGTCGGCGTCTGCTTTGCCGACGCTAGCGTTCGCGAGTTGGGCGTGAGCGAGTTTCTTGACAACGATTTATACTCCAACTTCGAGGCACTGCTGATCCAGCTCGGGGTGAGAGAGTGTCTTATATCACAAGATCGGAGCGAGAAAGAGAAAGATCCAGAGCTGGCCAAGCTTCGCCAGATCATTGACAATTGTGGCATTGCCGTCGCCGAACGTCCGGCTAGCGATTTCGGCATTCGGGATATCGACCAGGATCTTGCTCGCTTGCTCAAAGACGAGAACGCGGCTGCCCTACTTCCCCAGACAGAACTCAAGCTCGCCATGGGATCTGCTGCCTCGCTTATCAAATACCTCGGTATCCTGCAAGATGCCTCCAACTTCGGCCAATACCAGCTCTACCAGCACGATCTCGCGCAGTTTATGAAACTGGATGCTGCTGCCCTCAAGGCCTTGAACCTCATGCCTGGACCACGCGACGGCGCCAAATCCATGAGCATATACGGCGTCCTCAACCACTGCAAGACGCCCGTCGGCAGCCGTCTGCTGGCCCAGTGGCTGAAGCAGCCGCTGATGAAGAAGGAAGAGATCGAGAAGCGCCAACAGCTTGTCGAGGCCTTCTACACCGATACAGAGCTGCGCCAGACCATGCAAGAGACTCACTTGCGCTCTGTCCCAGACCTCTACCGCCTATCAAAACGCTTCCAGCGTGGCAAGGCTAACCTGGAAGACGTCGTCCGCGCTTACCAGGTCATCATCCGCCTGCCAGGCTTCATCGGCACTTTTGAGGGCGTCATGGACGAGGCCTACCGTGACCCTCTCGACGAGGCATACACAACAAAGCTCCGTGATCTCTCCGACAGTCTCGGCCGCCTCCAGGACATGGTTGAGCAGACGGTCGACCTCGACGCCCTCGACCGCCACGAGTACGTCATCAAGCCCGATTACGACGCCGGCCTGCGCGTTATCCGCAAGAAGCTCGACCAGCTCGACCGCAGCATCCGCCAAGAGTTCCACGAGGCCGCGGACGACCTCGCCCAGGAGCCCGACAAGAAAATCTTCCTCGAGCCCGCGCACAAGGTCCATGGTGTGTGCATGCGTCTGACGCGCCAGGAGGCCGGCTGCATCCGCAACAAGTCCAAGTACCAGGAGTGCTCGACGCAGAAGAACGGCGTCTACTTCACCACTAAGAAGCTGCAGGCGTACCGCCGCGAGCACGACCAGCTGTCCCAAAACTACAACCGCACGCAGAGCGGCCTCGTCCACGAGGTGGTGCAGGTCGCCTCCTCCTACTGCCCCGTCCTCGAGCGCCTCGCCGGCGTTCTCGCCCACCTCGACGTCATCGTCTCGCTCGCGCACTGCTCCATCAACGCCCCCGAGGCCTACGTCCGCCCCAAGATGCACGACCGCGGCAGTGGCGAGGGGCGGACCAGGCTCCTCGGCGCGCGCCACCCGTGCATGGAGCTGCAGGACGACGTACAGTTCATCACAAACGACGTCGAGCTCAACCGCGACACCTCTTCCTTCCTCATCATCACAGGGCCCAACATGGGCGGCAAGTCAACCTACATCCGGCAGGTCGGCACCATCGCGCTCATGGCGCAGGTCGGCTGCTTCGTGCCCTGCGCCGAGGCGGAGCTCACCATCTTCGACGCCATCCTCGCGCGCGTCGGCGCCAGCGACTCCCAGCTCCGCGGCGTCTCGACCTTCATGGCCGAGATGCTCGAGACGGCCAACATCCTCAAGTCGGCCACCTCGGAGTCGCTCATCATCATCGACGAGCTCGGCCGCGGCACCTCCACCTACGACGGCTTCGGCCTCGCCTGGGCCATCTCCGAGCACATCGTCAAGGAGATCCGCTGCTTCGCCATGTTCGCCACGCACTTTCACGAGCTCACCGCCCTGGCCGACCAGCACCCCCACGTCGCCAACCTGCACGTCACCGCGCACATCGACGGCGGCGTCGAGGACCAGGACGCGAAGCGCCAGGTCACGCTGCTGTACAAGGTGGAGCCGGGCATCTGCGACCAGAGCTTCGGCATACACGTCGCGGAGCTCGTGCGCTTCCCCGACAAGGTGGTGCGCATGGCCAAGCGCAAAGCCGACGAGCTCGAGGACTTCACATCGAAGCACGACGGCGACGCCCTGCGCTACGGCAAGGAGGACGTCGAGCAGGGGAGCGCACTGCTCAAGAAGCTGCTGGTGCAGTGGCGCGAGCAGGTCAAGTCTGAGGACGGCGCGCCGGAGCTCAGTCAGGAGGACAAGGTTGCGCGGCTCAAGGCTCTGGTGGCGGAGAATAAAGAGCTCCAGGCCAATCCGTTTTTCCACTCTGTGAAGGCGTTATGAGCGGCTCACTCTGCATTTTGTTTTTCTCTCTCGTCAGGGCATCTATATAACTATACAATGAGGCGAATGGGCGTTGGTCATCCTTCTCTCTTTTTTTTTTTTTTTTCATATTTCACTCTGACAGATATATTTTTGAAGTGTTATAATGCGATGAAGAATTTCGTGACCCAGTGTGTATTTCTTTGAATATCGCTCAACATGAAAGATACAAAACAAATTAAAGAGGAAGTTCATTTTGCGTGTTGCACTTCCACGCTGTACGCCTCTCGATACCACGTTACCCTTGCATCGTGTTTCCATCTTAAGCCTATAAGAATTGATCAGTCACACATCTTGCCTCGTGCATCGAAAAGATAAAGTGGCAGCAGTTTGCTCTCTCAGTGAAACAATGTAGATAGAAATGGTGAGTTTATGTAATCACAAGAAGTCATAAACAGCCTCAACGTATCATCATAGAAAGCCGTGGCACGATAATCAGAAGACGAAGAAAGATAAGACATACCTCATTTGCCCGGGAAGTGTTTCAGGCGCGGCTACCAATGCTAGTATCCCATAAACACAAAAGGGATAGAGAGAAAACATAAAACTCCAATTCTCTAGTGTAGCAATCTTCTGTGCCACAGAAGATGTTATGTACAAAGTCGCCCACCACCATAACCCCGGCGGGGTCGGGTTTGGTCGTCTCGAACCAAGTCGGGCCATCGCAGGTTAAGAATCAGGAATCAAGTACTTATTGGCTACCCCCGATAGTAGCACTGACGGGATCAATCTCGATGCCGTACTTCTCTTTGATTCTCTCTCTGCGACGCTCCTCATAGCCAGGCGGTTTGATACCTGCCGAAGTCAACGTCCGTCACTGTTCGTAGCAAATACGTTACAGCTTGCTTACCTCTTCCCTCGCCAATCTCGGAGATGGTCTGCTCAAGCGGCACTCTCGTTGTCCTACGGATCGTCTCTTTGCGCGCGAACTCGTCGTCCTCAGTCTTGTAGCTGTCGAGGCGACCACCAAACATGTAAAAGGCGGCTTGTACACTACCGACCAAGGCACCGAGAGCCATGACCATGGGCATTCTCTTGGCTGTAGGGGTTGATGTCAGTACTTTTGCACCTGCTGCGGCATCTCGCAAAGAAGCGCTCACAAGGAAGACCGAGGACACCTCCGGCCGCGAAGCCACCGAGACCAGCGGCTAGGAAGTCATCTTTCTCGCGGAGATTCATGGTAGCACGGGATACGAATGTGTAGGCAGCGGGACTAGCAGCTTATCGAAGCAAGAAGACACATTAGCAAAAACTTCAAACCTTGTGAAATCGGGGTCCAAGGTATCATTCCGGTCCCTGAGAGCGGCCGCGATAACCATGATCACCATAGACATCGCGAATTAATAGTCGGAAGCAAGAGATAGCATACCTGCAAGACCGATGAGAGGAGCACCGCGGGTGAAGACGCCAAAGGCACCGACGTTGCGCTTGGCCATGGCGTTCTTCACGGCAGCGAGAAAGAAACCCGCGCCTGTCCCGACAACAGCCGTCTTTGCCGTCTCGCCAAGGACGTCGTGCGGTTGATAGGCATTGTCCAGGTCGGCTGACTGGCCATTGCCCTCGTGGCTGGCCATTTTGCAGCGAAAAGGGAAACGATTGCACGATGGTAAGGATGGACTGACGACGAGGTGTAGTAATTGTCATGTATGGTGGATGGGGGTAGCTGTTTTGCAGCCACGGATAAAGTCACGTGTTTCATTCTCAATTGGTAGCCCGTGATTGGCTGGACACTGGCCAACAGTGAGACTCGAAATCCAGGCACGAAAAGAGTGCAGGTACTTCTAGATACGTACCGATGATAGATCCACTTTTTCCGCTGCCGCAAAAAGTTGACAGCGTCTGCTGTGTTTCTCAACATCATGGTCACTCTCTTGAATTGAGTTTCTCCTCAGCATTACGCATATATGAGATACCCAGTTTTTAGCATTCTCAGGGCAACATTTTCAAGATACACTTTTCCAGGCCTCGAACCTGCACACCTAGTGAAACTACCGAGGGTAAAATCTCGCTCCATCTCAACCGCCAAGAAGTGTATAAGCCAGTACTCTCGCACCATGAGCTCCGATGAGCCCCAAATTGTGCCCTCGGACCATTTGAACAATGCCACAGTCGCTCCTCCAGCGACGTCGTCGTCCCAGCCACTGCCTGCCGCCGAGGTGGTGTTACCCCCCAGCACCGAAACCAGCCACCTGCAGCAGCCGACGCCCATGTCCAAGAACGCGCTGAAGCGCATCCGCAAGCAGAAGGAGTGGGAGGACGGGCGCGAGGACCGCCGGCTCAAGCGCAAGGAGAAGCGGCAGGCGCACAAGCTGCGCGTGCGCTCCGAGCGGGCGGCGCTCATCGCCGGCGGCGCGGACCCCAGCGCCGTCTACAACCGCAACAAACCGGCCGCCGTGCCCGTGCCCGTCGGCATCGTCGTCGACTGCGACTTCGAGCGCTACATGACGGACAAGGAGCGCATCTCGCTCTCCAGCCAGGTCACCCGCGCCTACTCGGACAACCGCAACGCCAAGTACCGCTCGCACCTCTGGATCGCCGGCTTCCGCGGCAAGCTGCGCGACCGCTTCGACAACGTGCTGCAGGGCCAGCAGCGGAGCTGGAAGGGCGCGTCGGTGTTCGAGGGCGACTTCCTAGCCTGCGCGGCCGAGGCCCGCGCGCAGATGGCCCACCAGCACCGTGCCGACGGCGACGATGCGCTGATCGCGCCGCTGCGACGGAGCCTCGAGAACCCTGCCATTTGGACGAGGGACGCACCGCCCGGCGACGGCGACAGCAGCAACGCCGAGGAGGAGCCCCCGCTGGACCCGACGTTCCGTGACGTCGTGTACCTCTCGTCCGACTCGCCGTACACGCTGCAGCGCCTGGAGCCGCACGCGACGTACGTCGTCGGCGGGCTGGTCGACAAGAACCGCGAGAAGGGCCTGTGCTACCGACGTGCGCGCGAGCGCGGGATACGCACCGCCCGTCTGCCGATCGGGGAGTTCATGGTGATGCAGAGCCGGCAGGTGCTGGCGACGAACCACGTCGTGGACATCATGCTCAAGTGGCTCGAGCTTGAGGACTGGGGGAAGGCGTTCCTGGCGGTGATTCCGAAGCGCAAAGGCGGGAGGCTGAGGGGGGAGGAGGAGGAGGAGGACGATGAGCAGGGGAGTGGCCACGAGGAGGCTGGTGAAGAGAGTGGCCGGCGGAAAGAAGATGTTGATGACGCGGGCCAGGTCAAGGAGGCTGTCGACTCATGCCAGAGCTGAGCCGGCGCCGCATATGTTCCGATACTCCCGCGCACTGAAGCGATATCATACCGTTTCAAACATCCGTGGTGTTTTCATAGCGACTGCTTTCATCCTCGCATATAGCCAATTTGCTGTCAAACTCTCCAGCCACACATTTGTGATGGAATCAAACGAAATTCTCTGTATATACAATCATTTATCCTCATTACCTCTCATATCATACATTAAAACTCCATCGTATCCTCCCTCTCTCGTTTGACGCGCGCATCACGCTCGTCCTTCATGACCCCCGCAACAAACGATCGAAAGTACTCGACGTACGGCTTCAGCCTCGTCTTTTCCCAATCTGCCACCGCCGACGCCGCAGCGCCGGCCTCGCCGTCGCCCTGCTTCTCCTGCGCGTCGCCTCTCCAGGCGTCAATCTCCGCCAGCAGGCCCTGCACCGTCGGCACGCCCAAGGGATCAAAGGCTTCGATGGTGGTATCGCTCGTGGTGTCTATCGGTACACACACGCGTCCCGTTCCAGGATGCACGACAAAAGGCGACTTGAGCAAGTGATTGAGCTTCTTGCTGACCTCGATATCGAGGCGCGGGTATGTGTACTCGAGGACAATGTCCTGCTTGGCCTCCATGAGGGCGCGCGCGTCCAGATTCTTGCTGGCGCCCGTCTTGGCGACGGCGTCGATGTCGGCCCACTTTGACGTCGAGGAGCGGCCGGGCGCGGCGTCCCACTTGCGGCGCAGGGACTCATTTAGTGTGCGGTCGGGGAGGAGCTGCAGGAGCTTGTCGGCGCGCTCGTCGGTCGACCACGGGTTTTGCACGGAGAGAACGTCTTCCTGGAAGTGCGTCTTGAGTATGTCCAGGCTTCGACTATGAGAAAGTCAGTCTGCTGCCGCGAGGAAGCCGGAAAGCAACAAGGGCTCACTTACGCGAGATGCGGATGTAGTGGTCTTCTGACATTCACCTTTTTGCCGCTTTGTGCACCGCCCCGAATGACCTCTAGATATCCAGCTATGGCCTTGCGCTTCTGATCATCCATGCTGCGGGCCTTTTTGTCGCATACCCACGCATGCGCACCACGACGGCCAGAGTACACCCACATGATGTGACGGAAGCCAAAGTCGTCTCTCAGGGCAACATCGATCACTTTGATAGCCATTGTCATAAACGTCCAACACTTGTTGCAGATGTTGGCCTTGTCACAGCAGGTGCGGATATCGTCGTAGTCTGTCAAGTCGATATCGAAGCAGAGCTCCTTGGCGAGCGGCTTGAACGCTGACGAGTTCCGCAATGTTTTACGATCACGGGGATTTGTGGTGTAGACGGGCCCGATTTCGAACCGCGACGGCATCAAGCGGAGAACGTCTTTGCGAAGCCTACCTCGTATTAGCCGCGTCCTCACCACGCACTCGCGCACTACTCACAGGTCTGCCGTCGCAAATGATTGGTAGCGCAGGTACGCATCGTTTTGCAGAGTAAAGGCGAATTCTCGGTTGCCAAAGTCATTAGTCGGCGTTGGGCTATGGTTGAGCCACTGAAAGAGCTGGCGCCACGGAAACAGACGCTGGTAGAAGCTGCGCATGACCTCGGGGTCCGAGGCCGTGAGCGCGCTCAAGTCCCTATAGCACGTGAGTTGTTGGTGTTTCGACAAGACGAGAGCATATGACGGCTGCCTTACGTGGGAGAAGCCGGACCCTGGGGAGAGCTGGGTGCCGGCTTGACGGGTGCCGAGGATGGAAACTCGTCGTCTGAATCGTCTTCATCTTCGAAGAGCTCCTTGAGCTTGACATCCGGCTTTTTGACGGCAGTGGAGTCGACGGCCGCGTTGCTAGTATCGAGCATGTCGACATCATTCTCGTCATCGGCCTGAGGCATGCTGCTCGTGATGCCGACATCATCGGTGGGCTCATGCTTAACAGCCATTGGGGTTGAGCTGCCTTCTGCGTGCGGCATCGTGTGTTAGTGTGACTTGTTTGGAGTACTTTGCGTCAAAATGTCAGCCGGTTTTCAAGCCTGTCGAGGGCAATCATGACTTTGACGAAGACGAAATCGATTTGCTGGTGAGACGCGACTGGGAGACGCGACGCGTACAGTGGTGAATTAGTGGGGCCTCGTTTCTAGTAGGCAAGTATGAGCCGACAGTCAGCATCAGCACACTGTAGTCATTTTATCATATCATAGATGAGGACAAGAACTAGCAAATAGAGAAATAGAGAAAAAAAAAATTGACTTTCATTCACGTACACATTTAGCACCATTTATTAGTTGAAAAAGAACTGTTTCTCTGATAAATCCCTTCCGCACACGGTGTCGCCAACTCATACCACGTTAACCTCTCGAATGCATTTTAGTAACTAAAAACTGAACATGGCCGGCGGCGCCAAGTAACCGCTTTGCAGATAGGAAGTCGATTTAATATATCGCCTTTTTGGACTGGTCTCGGGCACTTTGAGTGACGGCGCGAAGTTACGAATCATTTCTTAGCCAGATGACAGAGGCCAATCAAGTTTCTTCATGAGTATTTTAACAACACGGTTACATCCAACATCATCAGTACAAGCAAATCCGTTACAGCCTTGCTCATAAAGTGACCGTAACTATGCTACAAATTTGTCGCCTCCTCACGTCCTAGAGTAGCGAAGGCACAGGTCTCAGGGTCATCTTCAGCTCATCCGCATCTGGACTCGATGTATTCCGTTGTCCCACGCCCCTGTAACGATACGCACGAGTCGACACAGACATCGGCCCACCCGCGGAGCCCTGCTTCCACAGAGAGCGCATTCTGGAAAGCATCTAGGCCCAATACGTATAAAGCTCCGCCTCGGGTTATAATTCGGTTCTAGAGCAGATGATCGAAGAAATCATCGTCTGCGAAAAGAGGGTCAAAAACAGCGCGAAGGACGACCAAGTAAACCCACTCTCTACCGAACGGCTTACTGACCAGACGGAAGTACAGTATCCAATATGTTTGTCTGCTCGTCCTAGAACTGTGGCGAATATGGACAGCAAATTGTGTGACCCGACAGAATGTCGAATGCAGTGAGCGGAACGAACTCTTGATGCGAGGCTGCAGGTAGCCGTAGCGATCGAGGCGTCGGTGGTCACCCAACCATATTGGTCAGTGAGCTAGCAGATAGCAAACGGCGGAGGTATGCTCACCCTCTGGAGCATAAGGAGCAGTACACCCATCCGTACAGTTCTGTTGCTTTGCTCTGGTCAAATACATGCCGGATCATCCCAAGGCTCTTGCCAGTGAGTTTCGATCGGCCATAGTTACAATATACTCCCAACAAGGTGATTTCTGCGTTTCCGGGTACCAGCAGGGAGTCACAGACTAGTTGACTGCGGGGCGAGTCTGGACGCGGAAAGGAGTTGCGAAGTTGGACAGTGTGGATAAACGCTCGCGTGGTGTTTGTGGACTCGTAAACTCGAGGCCGCAGCCCAGAACAAGCCAGAAATCGCCACGGTGTGCGTTTGTTTTGAGTCAACAGATGATTCAGTCGTATAGTCGAGGGCCTGCGGAAGACTTTGCTTGCCAGGTTGGTCAACAATATATGTGGCGTTCGGCGGTGCAGACTATGTACAGTAGCATTATACATAATGCGGCGTGCCCGGGTTGTCAAGCCGCTGCTGACATATGTTGATCAGTGCTTTTGTGCCTGGGCGATTACAATATTGCCGGTGATGAACCCCGGTAGATTATCTCAGCTTTTTCTTCGTGCCAAGCTCATAATGTGCGCAGAAGGGAAATGAGAAGCAGCCAATTCCTGCATGCTGTGTTTGCCGTCTTCGGTGGCCTGCCAGCTGGCGCGACAGCAGTACAACCCAGGAGGCGAAAGCATGTATCCGCGGGACCCCCTTCAGAGCGACCGACGGCAGCCAATTCATGAGGTTGACCAAAGAATCGAGCAATGTCTGTGTTTATTTATAGGTGGGAGGATTGCTCGCTTATTTTGAGTCTTCCACTTGGCCTCTCGACCTCTGCAAGCAGCTAATACGCAGGCACAAGTTTCGCATGCACGCCATGCGCCCTAGGTAGTAGTTCCAGTCCCCGCTAACTTAGTAGTACGTGCTACTAGAGGCGCCGGCCAGCTGGGGACCAGCTTGCCCCGGCGGCATAATTCGCCGCTAGCACTGAGCGCTAGTCAATGGCCCGGGGCGAGCCCCTTGGGATGGCCTTGTTCTCTATTGTACAGATGTTACTGCTCGAGCTATAATTCAGCCGTTGCTTCTAGCAAAGGGTACGCATTAGAGCGTTATGGGTGAATTTTATTTTATTTTTTTCGCCCAACGGGCCAGCCAACCAACTTCATCTCCAGTTCTGCCCCTGCATATCTACCACCCCAGCCGTATGGGCAGGCGACATGGGTATCCCAGCAATTGGCGTTCGTTGGCCCTCGAATTGTTACAGCGGCGCATAACGATAGGCGGCAAGTGCACTGTAAAAATGCAGGAGGTATTTTTGTACTGCAGACAAGCCGTGTCGAAACACAGTGGCACAGTGGGCACATCGTCTCAGGGCCTGCCGTAGGACGAGATTGGTGTAGGTACTGGGACACAGGGCTTGGCTTCTTCTTCATTCAATCAATTGGGTTCCCGAACATCCTTCCTCTCTTCAACCCATTCATTCCTTCGTTTTTGTTTCAATATTCCTTCTTTTATTATAGTAAAATCTACAACTCCACACCAGGCCAGCCTCCTCCATCTACGACTTGGATTTGCCGCCTCCAAAGCATTTTTCTCTCTTCTATTTTCCAGCCACGTCTCGGCTACTATTCTTCTACCTCGTCAACTCCTGAATTTCAATTTCAATTGTCAACGGTGGCACATGTAATCCCTTCTTTGGCAACATCCAGCACCGTCTCTTCTACCTCAACACGGTCTCGAATCAATCATTTCTTGTCTTGCATCGGCCGAGCAATCCGTTTCAAATCACGCGTACATTCCTTTTGCCCACTAAAAAGCCTGGAGGGAACCTTGTCCTGCAAGCCACCCGAGCCTCCGCGAGGGCATATGCTCGACGACTTTCGACGACTCAATTGAGAGAAACTTGATCAAGTCTTCTTTCGAATAAGGAAACACGAAACGAGCAACTATAAATTGCCTCTTATTTCAAGAAAGGAGTCGCACTCAAAATGGGCCGCAGCCTCCTCGATCGCATCCAGGCCAAGCTGGAGTTCTTTCGCTTGGAGCAGCACTACACACGCCGTCGGCATCGCCGGTCAACTTTCGTCTCCAACGCCGTCTACGTTGATGGTGAATATGTCTTCCAAACGCCAAACAGCACCGGCTCCTCAGCAGACTCGAGCCTGAGCCGCGTCGATGCCCTACACGGCGAGCGGGTTGGTCGTTCGAATTCCAACAGGGTTGGTGACATGGCGTCTCCCATGATGGAGGAATTTGCCACCACATCAGTCCCGCCACCGCCCGAGCGAAAGCGTCTCAACCGCTTCAGCTCTATGCCTTCTTTCAACGGGAGCACGACAACCACACAGACATCAGCCAGCGAAAGACGGCGTAGCAACGTCCAATGGCTTGACAGGAAGTGGTCATGAACGAGATGGACAAGCCAAGAACAAAAAAAAGATAGGAATCAAATATAAAAAAAAGAATGGTTCAGCTGCTACGAGCGACATAGGCTGGCGCTTCAGCTCGAACTCTCGGTGAAAGTGCACCACTACATTCCAACCGTCATGTTTGGTGACCTTGTTGAATCATTGGACTCGACAATCATTATATAACGTTTTCTTTATTCGGGTGCGATGGGGCTTTTTCTGTGTCTTCTTTTCTGCCAGATGGGCTTACATATACTATATGCGATGTTTGGTTATGAACTCCCAGCACAGCATGCATGATGAGTGTGCATAGGTGTATATTTCTATCATGACCATCATTTTTCGATGTTTGGCTATTGCTTCAATTGATATTTATTTCCGAGCCCCTTTTGAACCCTATCTGTCTGTATGACGTTACTATAAAGAGGATAGCTGATGTAGCCATATGGGGCGATGCTGAATTCCAGCCATGAGACCATGTCTCGGCGGATAGTGTTTCAAAAGGTCGTGATTCGGGGCTCTTGAGCGATGACGGCGCCGGTGGCCTCGGCAAGAGGCCCACGTGGACACTGCAGATACAGAGACAGTTGAATGTTTTTCTTCTTTTCTTTTCCTTTCTTCGCTTTGTCGATTCCCCGCCTAGGCTCTCACCATCTCTATACTTCTTCAACGCGCCGATGACGACTCAGAGAGCCAGCGTGTCACGCGCCTATTATATCCCTCCTCCCAGAAGCACGGGCATCACTGCAGCTTAGTAGTCTGCGCTGTGAGGCCACGGCCCGCACACCACTGCAGAATTTATCGAGTTTCATTAGAACTCTTCCCCTCAGCTTGTCGCGTTGTCGGCGATGGCACTGGCAGATTCCATGCTGTAGCGACAGTCGGCCCTTGCAGCCGATTGCCAGCCTACGAACACGGGCAGTCAGGGGTCACATAGTCTCCTAGCTCTATACAGGGTTATAAGTGATTACTTGTTCGGAATTCTCCTCCCGCGGGGGGTGGTCGGTCAATTGGCCACGGTGCCACGCAGTCATGACGACTAGTCTCGTCGTCGGCCATCCCTGGCAGCGCACTCGAATGGCTGGCTCAGACGCAACGGATCTGCGACGGCTGTGTTTGTGAACATGTCGCCCTCGACAACTATTTAGTACGGGACAAACATCATGCTGGTGCTATTTTATTCGGTAAATACCTTGTTTTGACTTCTTTTCTCAGCGTGGCCTTCCCATCCCCTCTACTCTTTCGAACTTGTCTGTATAGATGTCTCCTACTATACCATTGATATTCGCCGACCATTCCATGCCAACACATGAAAGGAAAACACGACATGCACATCTGCGTCATATCCCACCGTCGAGATCAAACAAGGAAAAAAAACCCAGTGTACAAAAAAAAACATGATATCCAAACGCCCACCGCCCACGCGAAACAGGCTTCTTATGCCTGACACTCGGCCTGCGTGGAATCGATGCACTAACAATGATGAAGAAATAGGAAATATGCTGTATACGGGCTTCAGTCAGCCGCGCAACAAAGTGGAAATGAGATTTTCCTGCCGTTATTATGCTCCGTTCCTACCGACACAAAAAAAAAAAAGAAACAGTGACAAGAACAAAGCCCATCATCGGTACTGGTACTGGCATCTTCAGCAACTCCGGCCAAGGCAGCTATGCTGGGGTGTGTCGCTATCTTGCGTCAGTTTGCCGACATTGGATGCACGCTAAACCTCGACATTCGTCTCGCTCTCGCATTAGAGTCAAATGAAATCGTGCTCGTCATATCCATGCTGGCCGTCAAGTCGCTTGCCGAGTCGTATATTACCGGAAGTCGGGACATGCGTCGTCTCTCCGGCGCCATGAATCTGCCCAAGTTGCATGTCGTGTCGTCCCCAGTGGCGCTGATTGCCGCGTCTGCCGCTGCGACCGGGCCGGAGGGGTTCGCTGGTGGCATGCCCAGCCGAGCACGCAGCCGGGATATCTTGCCTACCAGCCTTGGCTGGCCGGGGAAGAATGGCAGCGCCATCTCGTACGCATGCAAGGCCGCCGCCTCATCGCCGCTCTCCTTGTGCTGCCGCGCCGAGAGCAGATACCGCAGCCCGTCCGACTTGGTGTCCTTGCGCATCTCGTCGGCCTCGATTCGGCGCTCCAAAGCATCCAGCCGTTTTTGCATGAGAGACTTTGCCGCTGGCGCTGGTGATGGCGGCGGTCGCATCGCTGTCGTTGGCGCCGCCTTCTCCTCAGCAGCCATCCTCGCGGCCAAGACCTCGGCCACTTTCTTCTCCACCATGGCTTCGATCTGTGCCGCTGTGACCGTGATGGAACCTTGGCCGGACAGCGATGATGGCAGCAGCGAGGGACGAGCAAGCTTGGAAGGACGCGACGAGGCAGATACGTGCTCCGAGGGGCGCTTCAGGGGGCTGGCTTTACGAATGTCCGAGGTAGCAAGTGAGAGCCGGGATGCGGAGTTCGGCTTGAGAGTATCTGTATATACGTTGAAGGCTTTTACGGGACGCGCCGCGGCCGCCGCAGCAGCAGCACTTCCGGTGAGGACGTTATGCACGTTAGCCAAAGGCTGCAACGGCTGACGCTTACAAACTCCGCCAGTGCCACTTCCCTGACTGGCACCATGTAATGTCTTGGGGAACTGCTTATACACGACCTCGTTCTCGATCTCACGAACTTCGATGCGCTTAGCTCGAGAGCTGACGTTCAAGCTGCTTAGGGTATCGAGATGGTAGCTGCGCAACGGCGACAAGTTGAGAATCATGACAGTGATTCCCTGGTTCTGACCGAGCGACAAGATTCGCGTCATCTTGGACTCTCGATAGGGAATGCGGCGGTCACCTCGCGATATGGCGTCGATACATTGGCTCAGCACAAACAGGCTCTTGTTAATCGCCGCCGACTCGACGAGACGCTCTTTTCCGTTGTCGGTACGTCGATTGTCCTCTGACCCAGCAAGATCTATAGCTGAGGCTGTGCTCTCGCGCACGGCACCGTCCGCCCCAGTCTGCGTTACCTTGACGCGCAGTATAGCGTGGCTACGACTGCTATGGGCGTTGAGCTTGGTCGCCGCCGTTACTCGATTGTTGTTCGCCTCAATGTACATCTTCTCAAAGTCCTTGAGGTCGTCGCAGCGGCGCTCCGTTAGCCCGCAGACCACCGTTCTCCCACCGGCCTCGGCGCGCAGGGGCAGACCGGTGGGCGTGCGCTGCTCGGGCGGCTCCAGTAGGTCAAACACCTTGTCGTTGTAGATCTCGTAGTACGACAACGCGACCGCGACGTCCATCTCGCCGTCAGTATCTCGATGAATCTTCTTGCTGCGGCGAAAGACGGCGCTCAGCAGCCGAGGAATCACACCACGGTCGGCAAGCTTCAGACCGCCTCGCATCGTATGCGTCTTGCCGGTGCCGGTTACGCCGTAGGCGAAGATGGTGACATCGAGGCCCTGGAAGAGCGACTTGAGGAGCGGTTGCACTATACATCGTTAGTATCCGATGGCAGCTGCTCCCTCCGGTCCTCCTCGCCTTACCTTCGGCGGTGAACAGTGTCTCCTGAGTCGTAGACTGGTCGTAGACGCTGTTGAAAGCAAAAGAAAACTCCTCGGCGCCATTCTTCGGGCTGGGGATCTTGACAATCGTACTGGGCTTTCCGGCTCCGCTGCCGTCTGCGCGGACTATTATATCCTTTTCGTGCTCGCCATCCAGTAGAGGACGAAGTCGGGCCACAACTCGTACCGACATGATTGGTTATGCGTTCCGCGAAAGCGACTGGATCGGCGAGGCGGCGATGTAGAATAGAGTTACTCTGCTGAGCCAGACAGAATTTCCCAGCATCTATGTTTTCCTGGCTTTTCTCCTTGTAACAAACGCTCGTGACTTACCTTTGGTGCTGTATACTTGCTTGTGCTGCCCCGGCGTACAACCAAAGCGGCCTGAGGATGGTGTAGTACCAAAGCTGCCTGCGCTTGTTGTCCGGGCAACGCACACGTGAAGCCTGCGGCGCCTCGTCAGCCACAGTTGCGCACCGCCAACCGCCAAACCGCCGGCCCGCTTTTCCGGAACCAGTCCTGCGCCAGGTTCATTTTTTGGTGCAGCTTCGGTTATCAGGAACCTCGTCGTCTTGACTGCAACAGCGTCGTCGGGGCACGTTGTCAAGCCCTTACATCTCATCACGATGAAGAGTCGTACGGCCTTTCTCGGTCCGGCTCGTGGACTCCGGCTCGCACAGCCCTCGTACGTCTGTCGACAATGCAGAGCTATCCGAATCAGTGCCGCACCAAGCACGGAAGCGCCGAGGTCTGGTGCCGCTGGAGACGTGTTTGGATCGCCAATCGATGTTTCGCGGGATATGGCCGGTACGTGTGTCAATGGATTATTCTCACGGCTGGTATATGCTAAATTGAAGGGGTAGATGCACGATTTGAGGTGTTAGGCTCACCTTATTCCATGCTATCGGTAACATTATCGCCCTCGCAGCGCCTATACACAAGACGAGGCACGCTTGCGGCTCTGGCTGGCAACCCTGAAGATGTATGATTGATATTCCGGTAGTTCGGGAAGCTTCTCCGAGTCGTGAGCTAACCTGTTCAACCCAGGCTCAATCTACGCTCTCGATACTCAACCCTCTTTCACGCGCACCGCTTGGTGTCCCGTTTCTCTACCAGCGTATATCTGCTGCATCGCCCGTCACGGCGCTTATCTCGACCAAGTCTCCGACCACAACATTCTCAGTCATCCACCTCGACGGAACTACAGACTGGATGGTGACGCAGCGCAACGCCTTGCTAGCCTGGACGGGCCACACGCTATCGCTCTCGTCGCGCGTGCAGTCGAGTCTGTCTCTAGCTCATTGGGGCAGCACTTTTGTTACCGGCCGGGGCCTTGCCGCCGTTTCCGCGCCGGGACAGGTGTATCAGCTAACGCTTAACGAGGATGAGAAGTTTGTCGCGCACCCAGGCAGCGTGGTGGCGTATGCGGTGTCACGAACACCACCTCGCCCCTTTCGATTCAAGAGCTCGGGCGGAGGAGTCCGGCTGCAGGTGCCGTCATCCGTGGCGCGGCTGATGCCGGAGCTGACCTTCATGAAGACGGTGCGTGCGTCAGCGGCGTACAAGTTTGTGGCACGGATGCTCTTCGGCCTTCGCACCATGACCAGACGGACCATCTGGGGAGACCGGCTGTTTCTACAGTTTCAGGGGCCGACAACAATTCTGATGTCGAGTAGGGGTGTGCGAGTAGCCGACGTGTTGTCGAATCGCGACGTAAATGAGATTGCGGATGCCCCGGCGGGCGCGGTGCAAGACGCTCTGGAGTTGCGGGGAGGCAAGGCCAGCGGGGTGGGAGAGCCAGCAATCACGGTGACGCAGGGCAGACAAGACGGCAAGGTCACCTTCGAGGATGGCAAGGAACTCAAGGAATTCGTTCGATAGATATACTCAGGGGACGAGGCCGAGCGACTAGAAACGACCAGGTGTATAGTGTATGTTTACTTACCAAATGCATGGTGTCTTATACAAATACTTGGCAGTGATGGCTGATCCAGAATAGTATTGATATTCGCTCTAGTCATAATGCTTACCCTATAGACGTTTGTCTGGAATTTTGCACCGTTGCTTCCGTGCGACATTTTGGTTGTATGGAGAGCACAGCGAGAGGCGAGCTATGTCGACAGCACAAACTTACGCCGGTGGTCATTGTCCCTCGATTACGGGACTCGATTTGGTGGCGATTGGCATGACTCCTCACAAGCCTACGGTCCGGATACATGACAACACAGCAACTTCCTACTCTAGTACCAGTCTTGGGAGGATGAGGGCGCTAGCCAACAAGACACAGTGGAGGGCGTGCTGTAACTACAAGATGGGCTCTAGGAAATAGAGCAAGAGAACTGCCGCTATACCGCAACAAGTTAACGAGACTAGACTGCCCCGCTCTCATATTCTCTTTTCCCCGCCTTGACCTTTTTTGTCGCTAGCTGGTTTTATTTTTATTCTAACCTTTTTTTTTTCTTTTTTTTCCTTTGGTTTTCGATTGTGCTTCTTTTTTTCGGTGCCCCGTTTTAAACGTCTCCATCGAAAAGCCCCTCCTGTATCTCGCGAACCTCAGCAACCCATTGCGCGATTGTTTGCCTCCTCCTACCTGTTTTTTTTTTTTTCCTTCCACCCCCTTATAATATCGCACTAATGCATATTGGGTTTTGATATCCCGTCACACAAGATTTACTCATGTATGCATTTTGCCCGTGTCGAGAACATGTCGACAACTACTCATGGGCTTCTCTGTATCGATGCTTAGTCATACAGGATGCGGAATCGGAGCACCCCCTCCTCCCAAGTAGATCAGCGCAACCTCGAACAGCCCTTTTTCCCGCCCCAGGAGCGAAAGCACGAACTAGCCTGCGACTAAGAATTCAAAAACGCCGCTCATTGCCTGGTACGGCACGAGATAAGCTGCGCTGGACGCTCTTTGGCCTCTCTTTCTTATTGCCTTGCATTTTTTATTTTATCAAGGGACCCGGGGTATATACTGCATTCGAAGCCCGTATCTCTTGGGGCCATAGACAAGCATGAGCAATCGGCTGTGCTTATCCACCTGCATGGGAAGTGATGTCTCGTCTTTTTTCTTTCTTGTTCATGCATGTAGGTAGGTACCAAGGTACCTAGTTAGTGCATCAGCCTTTCCCCTCCCAGGAGGCCGCAGCCCGGGCGTGGGCCTTTGGAGGTCGCAGCCCGGGCGTGGGCCTTTGGAGGTCGCTGCAACCCACTCGCATCCACTGCGACCTTCTGCCAGGCTTCGCTGCGTCTTCTGTCTAGGAACGGCGCGTGGCTGCCTCGCCTTTTTACTTTTGGGGGCCCCCCTTGCTCACTATAGCACCTCGCTGAAGGACGGCCACTGCTTGCCGCTTAGCAATGAGATTGAAGCAAAATTGTACATACAGTACACCCGTACAGTATCTTCGAGTATCCCAGCCACTTGAAGCCATGTAGCATCTGTTCACTATTTGTCTGATTATGACCGTGCACGGGGTAAAGAGAAGGTAGAGGATGCACTATAGGTAGATATAGAGTTGATGGAACTGTTCCTCCCAGCAGTTCTAGTACGCAGGATAACATCCTGCACAGTGCAATACATCCCTGTTGCGGCAGTCTTGCCACACTCCCCGTCACCATTTTAGTCAGGTTTCCCTCTCTCTCTCTATCTCTCTCTATCTACTGCTCCCCCCAAAACGTTTGCTTTGCCATTGCGCAATTCAGTAAATCCGGTCTCTGATCTCGGATTTGTAGTTGGGCCGTCGCCTCTAAAAAGCAATCATATCATTCCACTTGGGTCATGACGCAAGATTAGCACGTCCCGTCGGATTCTGCCCGTAGATACCGGACATTGGCTGGTTCAAGTAGCCTGGTAGGAGGAACAAAAAAAAAGCCCCTCGCAAGTTAGAGCACAAGTACCACCATCCCCCATCCCATCCCATTCACCCATCCATGCACCAGTCGTTCCCCAGGTTTTTTTTTTCTCCCTTTGATCCATGTACTGCACCCTCCTCATCTCGCTCGCACATTCTCTAGATTCACCCTTTTTCCATCGTCCACACATACATACCTGTGCGCCCCGTGCACGCCGCTCTCCTGGCCCTGCTCTCCCAGACGCTCTTTCCGGAAGCAACTGGCTCAAACCTCTTTGTCCTCACCAGGCCATCATCAACCCCCGGCCAACCCTCTCTCTCTCCCTCTCTCTCTCTCTCTCTCTCTCTACCACGAATCTCTTTACCAACACTTCGCTCTATAGGCGCACAAAGTCCCCACTAATTTCCGCCCTTTCTCCGCCGAGACGCTGCAACCTTTTTTTCTTCCTTTTCCCGTTGGCTTTCTCGCTCCTCGCCTCTAGTATTCCTCTCTCCCGCTCCCCTCTAGCCAGTCAGTCTGTGCAGAATTTCCCGCTGACGAGGCAGACGTGGTTAGAGGAGAAGGGCTGACAAAAAAAGGGAACCGAAAAAAAAAAGAAAAAAAAAAGAAGGCACAGGGAAGAAAACGGAGCAAGAACAAACTTAGGCTCACACACCTCTCGTTGATGTCGCACAATCTTCACCAAGATACATCCATCGCTCACTACCACCATCACCACCGTCAACACCCGCCTCAGCCAAGGCCTTACGTGGTCTTCTTTACGCGACTACAACACCAAGTACCATAGTCCATTGGCTCACGCATACCCACACACATTTTCGCGTCTTTGTCGCTTCTAAAAGACCAAGCTTTATTCGGCATATTGTCCTCTCCTACCGCCCAGTCCCCGACTCTGGCTCTCGCCCCCCTGCCTTACGATTTTACGCTCCTTCTACGATCAACCATCCTCCTGACTGGCCGTCTTGATTGTGTCCGGCGCCTGTCGCCCCGCCGTTTCCTTTGACAAACTTACGCCGACACTCCTCCCCTCGATATATACCCTGTCGCAACAGTGGAATACCCTGCGCGATAGCCTTCTCCGAGTGGCTGACGAGCTCCGGTCGCAAGACTGGTAGCTCTTTGCTGCCGCCATGGACAGCAACAATTGCCATGTTATATATGTGAATCGCGCAGTGTCTTACGATCGCGTCATTACTGCTCGAAACGACAATGACTCTTCCCACGATGATTCCGAGAATAACGCCGACAACGTTCGTCAAGACATCGCACCTCTGCTGGATACTTTTGGTGATGGTGCGTCCGCCTCATTCTTGACCTCGTCATGGCCAATCCTCGTTCGCTGACAAAATCACGTAGTATATGTTTGTTCCACAGGCTCGGCCTGTATCGATCATCTTCTCAGCCTCCAGGACGGCCCCATTTGCTCCATGGCGCCTGCCATCATCCTGATTGACACCCCGCACAACGAGCAAATACCCTCTTCTCCAATCTCTTCGTCACCACCTTGGCCTCGTCGTTCCCTCACCTCGGACACGGCGGACAAGACCGGCATCCGCACGCCGGATGATCAAGTCTACGGGCTCAGCCTTTTGCAGCAAGTCATTACAGAATCTCACCTACGCTGTATTGCCAAGCGCGTCGTTCCAGTTCCCATCATCTCTTACCCCGACTCTCCCATCGACCCACCATGCGAACAAATGACTGATGGAGCTGCTGATGTGCTATCTGCCGCTCCGCTCAACACATTGGCCGCTCATCGTCCGCTCATTAGAAAGTGCCTCGATCTTGGCGCCGTCGACGTCATTATCAGCCCCCTCAGCTCAAAATGCATCACGACACTCGAAATCTGCGCTTACAAGGCGCATAGGGATGCTGCCCGCGAGCAGCATGAATTGCTCGAGATAACCCACGGCCGCAAACGCTCCTGGGTCGGTGTCAGCGATCAGGAGCCCTTTGCCTACCTTCGCGAAGCCATGGTATCCAATCTGATGAAGGGCATATGTCGCATGGCTCCCGATGACGGCGACATCGCCAGCGCCCATATCTCTGTCCCGGCCCAGCGTCAGTCCGAGATCGCCGCGGCGGTTTCGGAGTGGCATTTCTGCGCCAACTCATACACCGACGACGAGCTGCTGGTCGCCGCCATGTTCATGTTTCAACATGCACTGTCGATGCCGGAGCTCGAGCCGTGGTGTCTCCCTGCCGGTAAGTTGCCAATCTTGTGCTCTTCTTCACGTCGGTCGTCCCATCGCCGCGTAGCTTAGTCGCCCACTGCGATCAGCGCCATTAGATCTAACCTCGTTCCTGGCCAGATCACCTCATCAAGTTCCTCAGTGCCTGTCGCACCGCCTACAACAACTTTGTGCCGTATCACAATTTTCGTCACGTTGTCGATGTTCTTCAGGCCACCTTCCACTTGCTCATCAGTATCGGTGCGCTGTCTGCCTATCCCGGCAAGGATGAGGCGGTGCCCGCTTCGACGTCATCGCCCATCGCAGCTCTTCTCACACCCTTTGATGCACTAACACTACTCGTCACCGCTATTGGGCATGATGTCGGCCATCCGGGCGTCAACAATGGGTTCCTTGCCACTTTGAATGCCCCCCTCGCGCAGCTGTACAATGACCGCTCTGTGTTGGAGTCATTTCACTGCGCTGCCTATGCCCAGATACTCCGCAGGTACTGGCCTGCCGTCTTCCAAGATCGACACATGCGGGCTCTTATGATTAGCTCCATCCTCGCGACCGACATGGGACTTCACTTTGACTACATGAAAAAACTGGCTGATTTGCAGGCCAAGCTCCTTGACAACAACAGCTCCGAGGGCTGGAACGGGCGACAGATTGAAGATGTCAAGGCCCTGGCCTGCTCACTGCTTATAAAATGTGCTGATATCAGTAATGTCGCGAGGCATCACGATGCCGCCGTGAAGTGGATGCACATCCTCGTTGAAGAATTTTCTCGTCAGGCATCCATGGAGGACGAACTGGGCATCAAGTCCTCACTGATCGCGACGCCAAAACGGGATCTTTTATCGCTGTCTAGTGCACAGCTCGGGTTCATGAGCATGTTTGCCATTCCTTTATTTCAAGGCGTGGTGGACATCATGCCCTCGCTCAGATATGTGGTGGATGAGCTGGAAGCTAACCGGCAATTGTTCGAGCAAAAGGTGCACGAAGAAAAGCTGAGACAAGCCACCGACCAACTGCATAAAAGCCCCGCGCCATGCGAGGGGACGTCCTCACCAAACACTAGAAGTTGGACCGCTGGAGAGGACGATGCTTCAGTTTCGGATGATGCTATCATTGCACGACGAACAGATGGCTCAGATTCGACAGTCACCGACGCTCCTCAACCGACCAGTGTTGAACGTTTGGGATCAGAAGAGGAGGGAAGTTGTGGTCCTCAGATTGTGGACCAAGAGACGTGCGATACCATACGAGAGCCCTACAGCCCTGCTCATAAAGCTTCTGCTGCGGAGGGAGAATTTCAAGGACAGCCAAATGGTACTTCATCTACTTTTGACGCCGTGCGTGATTTTGCGGATAGCGACCCATTTCACGTCCGGCACCGAGATGACAGCATCACCACCGATGGTCAAGGTACACTGTCGACAGGCCAGCGTTTCAGCGAGACGACTGAAGGAAGCGCCGCGGCGGTTTTGGCCGGAGACTGGACCTCGCAAGCAACGAGTGCCACGGGGAAAGCCAACTTTTCGCCCAGTACCCAAGGGACGAGCATCGTCAGCAACGACTCCGTGGACCATGCTCTCGGGCTGCCAGCTCTCAATATCTCGGCCCCACAGGTCGCCGACGGCTCCGCACAAAGCAGGGATGGTGTCGTGGAACACGACCCGAGCGAATCAGTGTCAACATCGGGAAGCATCGGCAGAGCCGAGGGAAAAGCACTACGCAAGAAGACGAGTAGATTTAGGATGAAGGATTTTCCCTTTTTTAGAAGAAACAAGGGCTCACGCCCCTCCAGTCCTCCTCTTCCGCCCGCTGACTCGAGCAGCTGACGACCTCACCGTGCCTGCTTTCCAGCCTGCTCACCAGCTTGCTATTTTTGGAACAACACTGCTCCAGTGTCAATACCGCTGATATGCGCACAAATCCCCAGGCACTGATCCTCACCGGCCTAACTATACTCAAGATATTTCCTGTACATTATTGTCGCATGGGTCCACAGCGTTGTGGATGGAAGTGAGGGCGAGGATAGCAGTAGCCGTTGCCTGGAACGGGTTCCAGTCCCGTTGGGGTTGAGCGTATAGACCACGCAGATGTGACCTGACAGTGAAGCATTCCGATGATTTTTTTTTCTATCCTCACCTCACAAATACACACATACACGTCAGGAAAAGGGATTGGTAGAGACGGACGGGCATAAAGTTACTCATTTTCTGAGAAGCAAGGCTGAATGACGGGCTCAGTGGCACCATTCTTTTTTTTTTGTCTTTTGTTTTGTGGCGTTGTGTCAAAATGTTTCAAGGTGAAGCACGTTTGGTGACTTTTGACGACGTATACGAATTGAGGTGCAAGGAAAAGACAATATGACTGGCGTATGAGGGGGCTTGAGTGTGACTACAAATCTGTATGCAAGTTGTATAATTTTGAAATGCTCTGCAAGGGAGTGAGTTGTGATGAGTCAAGTGCAAATAAGTAGCTTTGAACAGACTCTCTTCGTGGTAATAACGTAAACTCTTTATATAATTTAATAGACCACGATCCCGTCAACTATCCCATTGGCCACAGTCGTCTAGGGGTCAGGACACTAGTTTGTGGAGTCTACAGCACCGCAAACCACTGGAAACCGAGGTTCGAGTCCTCGCTGCGGCATGTTTTTTGGCTTCTACGTGCTTCTTTTTTTCTTGCTCTGAAGTCCGTTTATATATATGTATTATGTTGGCTGCGTGTGCTCTCTGTGCATACTTTGTACAACTGCTGCGAGTTTCTCTATCGCTTCTGCGTGTGATCTCTGTCTGGGCATAGAGAATCCATATTTCCTGGGTCGGCAAATGAGCAGGCCGTTTTTTCAGTTGTCTCTACCCTATCTCTATTTTTGAAGAGAGATATGTTTTTGTTTGATAGAACATGTTTCGCAGCTGTGGAACCATGCTCGACGAGAGGCGGGAGAAGTGCATGATGGAGATGCTCGTTCTCAAAGCACCTGCGAGAATGGGGGATACGTACGTGAGGCAAGTTTGAAACGAAAAAAAAAAACACAAACAAAAAGAACACGACGATACGAGCGGGGGGTTCGTTCGGTGGCGCATGCAAGAGGAGTAGACGACAAGATTGTTGTATTAAGCGCGGGACCCGGATACAATGGCAAACTGTCTCTGCTGGTGGTTGGCTGAGACCAGTTCTTCTTTACTGAAAATGGGGGGGTCAAAGGGGGTTAGAGCCAACGTGGTGAGCGAGACAAAGGGGCGAGGATTAGCGGCAGACGAGATTTCTGAAGAAGGTTTAAAAAAAAAGTCGTTCAAGGCGTGTGAAGTGTAGTTTTGAATTCGTAGCCCGATGTGGAACGACTTGGTTGCAGATCTTTGTGATGAGTGCTGGCGGGAAGCGTGTGTTAAAGCGATGAGGAGTGAGTTTGCTCTGCTATGGCGGTCTAGCAAGTGGGTGACAAAATAAGCTAGTGGTCGCGACACTGCATCCTATAGAGCTACATTTATTGACTTAACTATATGCGCCTCTGACCTTAAGTTAGTTAGAGAATTCTTATGATAATTATATGAAATATCACCTAAGACATTTTACTATAATTCTTCTAGATTTCATAATATAGGGATTCGCTTTTTGCGTAGTAGTACATAGTAGGACGCTGGTAGAGGCAGAGTAGCTGACCACCGGCTTTTTTTTGTCACCCACTTGTCTAGGTAGCGATGCTGGTCGGGCCTACGGATCCATGAGATCGAGTTAGTGGGAGGTACTGTACGTACCGCGATGTAAGTACTAGTACTGCGACATGGGTTGGACAAAAAAAAGTGAGCGTTTCAAGGCATCTATTTGTAGGGGTAAAGCGCTCAATTCTTTGTCCACCACCTGCGTACTGTAGGTCTTCGCTTAATACTAGTAGTTAGCGGTAGTGGTGCATGCGGGGGTTTTGTTAGCGGTACTTGGCACCGGACCCTCTATGCTGGCTGCTAAAGTTGTACCATACATACTACTTATCTGCTTATGACACCTCTAGTATGCATCTCCATCTATATATCTCCATCAATATATATATATATATATATATATATATGTAGATATGTATTTATCTTGGGTGCTTGACAGGGTGGGCGTTTGTCAAGGATGCAGGAGGTGGCGAAGGAAAACGGGCAACAAGTGAAGCTTGAAGACGATATTTGGAGCGGGGTATGATGATGCAAGTGGTCGACGCCGTGTAATTACATACATCCCGAACGCGCATGTGTGCTGATGATGCGAAAGAGCCGATGGTACGTAGGGCACCATGCGGTTGCACTTCCCCCCCCCCTTCGTGACTCTTTTTGGTTCGAGGCGCGTCGGCTTAGGCGAGCTGCTGTACTACATGCAGTACGAGCCTTGCTCTGTTCTTGCTTTGTGTCGGCCTTTCTAGCATCGGAATACGAGACACGTTGTGGCAGACTCAAGACTGTTGTTCTGTTGCACATGCTCCAGTGTTGAATATGACACGAACGTCGACAAGAAAGAAAACGAAGGCTCCGCTGGGACCAGTGGTGGCGTGCGGGGTAACAAGATTCGGGGCCATTATTTCTTCTTCAGATGGGGCCATCAGGTAGGTGCCTAGGGGATGTAGTATGCATGCACATCTCCGTGTACTGTATGATCGGGCTGGATTTGTTTTGTGTGTATACACAAGTTTTCTGTTTTCTGTTTTCTGTTTTCTGTTTTCTGTTTTTTTTTTTTTTTTTTTTTTTTTTTTTTT